>CANNZV010004574.1:0-38949 GCA_947561585.1 Caprella mutica
CTCACACCTCTCATTACACCTCCCCCCTCCCCCACCTCTCATTTACACCTCCCCCACCCCCTCACTTCACCTCCGAATATCCCTTCCATTTTTGCCGAAGTTTGAGGTAGAAAACTGGATTTTTTGTGGCATTTACTTTTTTTTTACTTTTTTTGTCTGCATCTCTCCAAGATTTAGGGACAGTTTTTTTGTTGTATATAAGCAGGTATATATGTATATATATATATATGTACATATATGAGGATGTGACTTAGTGGCCTGATTTTAGAGGGGAAAGAGGGGAGTGTTGCAGAGACAGATGGATAGAGGGTACATGTCAATCATCAGATAGTTGATATTAAGAAACTTTGATATTGTGAAGAACTGGAGTTATATTTTGTGTAGTATGGTATGTGCAGTTATGCTACCGGATAGAAATTTACGGTGCATCTTACTTAATCTTCGCAGGCCCCACCATAACTTTCTCTCCGGTAAAATGAGAAGTAGGAATTAAAATTTTAAACAGACGTCAGAAGAAAAATATGAAATAATGTGTTTATCTACAGGGTGTTTTAAAATTAAGACAACCAGTTCAAATAAATCATTGAAAATCGATGCTTGATTTTATTAATCGTATATCATTTTTTAGCTAGTGTCATAATCTTCCTAATTCCGATATTTAGATTATAAATTCATTATTGGTATAATGGTTGTTGATTGGAATAAAGTTATAATGCTCCACGAAGAGAGTGGGAGTAATTCATCAAGAAGTTGATAATGAACATTTCAACTGTTATAAAAATTGTTTTAAAAAGTTCAAAGTGACCGGTTACTACTAGGACAAGGCCGTAAACTGAACGTACGGGCCGGAAAAATGAACAAAAATGCCGTAGAAGTAAGTCGAAACCCAGGTCGATCTCATTGTATACTAGTTGTAGAAGTGAATGTTATTAAAACTTCAGTGTATCGATATATACTTCTAAAAACAAAACCATTTTAATATGCTGGAACATCATAAGCTTACTGACCATTGCCGAAAGAATTCGTCTCATCCTGAATGAGATAACTGAAGCCACGCCCACGAACTTGGTGTTCACAGATGAGAAGAAATTGGACATCCAGCAAGTTGTGAACCATCAGAGTGATCGAGTTCAGAGTTCATCAAGTTTACTCGAGGGTAGGATGGTAACGAGACGTTAAAATTCACAGTCTGTGATGGTTTGAGTTGCTGTGGCGGCTACTGGAAGATCTCCCCTCCTATTTGTGTCTCGTACAATGAACTCAGAACCGTACATCTCTCGCATTCTGGTCTCAGTAGCTACCATATGCATGTAGAACACTATCATAGTTCACCATGGAGTCTCCAACAGGAGTCAGAACGAACACATGACTCCAAATTGACCGAAACCTGGATTTTTGACTCAGGTGTCTCAGTCACTCCTCACACACGAGTACCTGAAATTGCAAGTAGAATGGGAAGCAATTGCACAATAAAAGATACAATTCGCTTGTGATGCATTTGTTCCTACTTTAAAATCTGTAGTTCATAATAAGGATGGTTATTTCAAATAAAAGATCACTGTATCGTTTGCTGAGTATCTACCTTTGAATTGCAATCTTTGAATTTAAAATTAACCTTTTAATTTAAATATATAGGTTATTAAGTTTGAGGCTTTAATTATGAAAAATCCTGTAATATATGTAGGTGGATATAGTGGATAATATAGTGTGTATATTTTCTTTATTAATAGTTATATTTATAAAAAAAAAATATTGTTATATTTAAAATAGGAACAATGTGTATCACATTTAAACAATGCAAATCTATTTCATTTTTTAAATTTTAAAGAAATACCTACCTACATTTTTCTATCTATAATATTATTTTTAAATTTTAATTATTTGTACTATGCGATTGTCTTTTGTTAATATTTTCAATTGTACCATACTGAAACAAATGGAAATATTGTACTAAATAATAGTAAGTAATATTGATAGGAGTATTATTACTTAGAGGACAGAGCATTGTTTATGATAAATATGTGGCATGTAGGGTAAGTTCTGAATTATCGGACAGTTCCACATTTTCGATCATATAGGATAAAATTATGTACTATTAATAAATTAACTCTTTATTATAATTATTAATATATAATTTTTCGTGTTTGTGCTCTCGATACTCGTGTTCGTGCTCTCGATACTCGTGTTCGTGCACTCGATACTCGTGTTCGTGCTCTCGAAACTCGTGTTTGTGCTCTCGATACTCTTGTTCGTACCCTCGATACTCGTGTTTTTGCCCTCGATACTCGTGTTCGTGCTCTCGATACACGTGTTTGTGCTCTCGATACTCTGTTCGTACCCTCGATACTCGTGTTTATGCCCTCGATACTCGTGTTTGTGCCCTTGATACTCGTGTTCGTGCCCTCGATACTCATGTTTGTGCCCTCGATACTCGTGTTCGTGCTCTCGATACTCGTGTTTGTGCTCTCGATACTCTTGTTCGTACCCTCGACACTCGTGTTTTTGCCCTCGATACTCGTGTTCGTGCTCTCGATACTCGTGTTTGTGCTCTCGATACTCTTGTTCGTACCCTCGATACTCGTGTTTTTGCCCTCGATACTCGTGTTTGTGCCCTCGATACTCGTGTTCGTGCTTTCGATGCTCGTGTTTGTGCCCTCGATACTCGTGTTCGTGCTCTCGACACTCGTGTTCGTGCTCTCGTCACTCGTGTTCGTGCACTCGACACTCGTGTTCGTGCTCTCGATACTCGTGTTTGTGCTCTCGATACTCTTGTTCGTACCCTCGATACTCGTGTTTTTGCCCTCGATACTCGTGTTTGTGCCCTCGATACTCGTGTTCAAGCCCTCGATACTCGTGTTTGTGTCCTCGGTACTCGTGTTCGTGCTCTCGATACTCGTGTTCGTGCCCTCGATACTCGTGTTCGTGCCCTCGGTACTCGTGTTCGTGCTCTCGATACTCGTGTTCGTGCCCTCGATACTCGTGTTCGTGCCCTCGGTACTCGTGTTCGTGCTCTCGATACTCGTGTTCGTGCTTTCGATGCTCGTGTTTGTGCCCTCGATGCTCGTGTTTGTGCCCTCGATACTCGTGTTCGTGCTCTCGACACTCGTGTTTGTGCACTCGGTACTCGTGTTTGCGCCCTCGGTACTTGTTCGCATTACTCGTCTCCCACGAACATCATAACCAGCCTCAAGAACGGAAGGAGAAAAAAGGTAAAAGGCGTAGAAGACGGAAAAAGTAGAGGCGAATCTTTACGACCGAGTCTGAGGAATATAAAAATGGGGGTGGGGGTGGGGGTGTTTATTTGGGGAGATAAGGGAAGAAAAAAAAAGGGGGGGGGGTGTCTGGAAGATAAGGGAAATGAGGGGGGGGGTGTCAATATGGAAAATGATAGAGTGAAGGGAGAGTGAAAGGAGAGTGATGAGAGTGAAGAGAGTGTGAAGAGTATTTGTTACAAATGTTAATCAGATTCAAATCTGAACAATCCGTCAAAATAACAAATTACCCATTAAGATATATCTATTGATATAATTAACATCAATTTGGCACAAATAGCAAATAATTTAAAAAAATAATCATAGTCAAAATAATAATCGGTAAGGCAGGCCTATTGTGACTTGCCATTTAACTGCGCTGCAACTAGAATATGCACTTTAAAGAGTAAAGTACATATAAAAAGAAATAGATAAGCATAATTTTACGCAAGCATGTAGATAAATCTTTCATTAAACCAATTTCTATTAAAAATCAATAATTCGTTGAAAAAAGGAATATTACTTACTTTTTATATTCCCTAATAATTATTCTAAAACTGTACCCATGTTATTTTTAGAGCTATACAATATCTAATGATTTACCCTCAACATGGAAATTGCAATTAACAATTTAGACACCTGGGAAATTTCTCTGGCTAGGGAAAATTCGGAGTTATATATAAAAAATATGGGTAATGTTTCATCTTATGGGACACTTTCATATTTCCGATCAGAAATGAAAAAAAAAATTAAACATATTACTCGTTATTTTAATTGGTATCCCTGATGCCTGCAGGTATCAGGGATACCAATTATAATTATAAATAAAATGAGAAATTATAGATTTTCCCTGATACGATCGAAAAGGTGGAACAGTCCGATAATTCGTATCTTACCTAATTTCTTTAAAAGTATGGTATATATAATGTGTTGCTGATTTGCCCAATATCGAGAATGCGCTATGTGTTTTAAACCCCTCTAACCCCATAATGCCGAGCGTTCATTAATACCTTCATTTTATATATTATGAAATAGAATACTTATATATTCAATGTTGAAAAAACGCTCCACCCTAGTGTGCAGTACAACAAACTAGCGTATTCAACAAACTACATTCCTTTAATGGCGCGGAACATATATAGTATGTTAGTAGGTAGGTAGGTAGGTACCCTGTCACTGGATGGTACATATATAGTGTAGGTAGGTAGGTACGTACCCTAGGACTGCATGTTTTCCCATCTGCCGGCAATAAAGTACGTCTGCCCTGTCATTAGGGTGGCTGCACCGTGTGGGAGGCGTATTCCTTAGCAGGTGCGGCCAAAGCAACCAAGGCTGTGTCACAGGGCCAAAAACCAGTCGTGGTGAAGAGTGTGCCGCCATTACCGAGTACATGCTAAGCCTTAAGCGTGTGTGCCCGGATAAGCGGCATGGCATGGCTAAGCAAGCATGTAAAGGGGAGGGGGGGGGTGCAGGTGAGGGGGGGGGGGTGCATTCCCTTGTTACTCTGCTGCAACATCAAAAACACATTAAAATTAGCTGAGCCTGAAGCCATGATGAAAGGTTTCTACATAGTGAGGGAAGAGGTGGGGGAGAGAGGGGGGAGAGGTGGGGAAGAGGTGGGGGAGAGAGGGGGGAGAGGTGGGGAAGAGGTGGGGGAGAGAGGGGGGAAGAGGTGGGAAGAGGTGGGGGAGAGGTGGGGGAGAGAGGGGGGAGAGGTGGGGAAGAGGGAAAAGGTGGAGTAGAGAGGGGGGAGAAGGGGGAGAGGTGGGGAAGAGGTGGGGAGAGAGTGGGGAAGAGGTGGTGAAAGAGGTGGAGAAGAGGGGAGAGGTGGAGAAGAAAGGAGAGGTGGAGAAGAGGGGAGAGGTGGGGAGGAGGGGAGAGGTGAGGAAGAGGGGAGATGTGTGGGAGAGGTGGGGAAGAGGTGGGGAGAAGTGGGGAAGAGATGGAGAAAGAGGTGAGGAAGAGTCAAGAGGAGTGTAGCAAAGAGGGAAATGAAGAGGAGTGTTGCAAAGAGGGAAATGAAGAGGAGTGTAGCAAAGAGGGAAATGAAGAGGAGTGTAGCAAAGAGTGAAATGAAGAGGGGAGTTGCAAAGAGGGAAATGAAGAGGAGTGTTGCAAAGAGGGAAATAAAGAGGGGAGTTGCAAAGAGGGAAATGAGGAGGAGTGTTGCAAAGAGGGAAATGAAGAGGAGTGTAGCAAAGAGGGAAATGAAGAGGAGTTTAGCAAAGAGGGAAATGAACAGGAGTGTTGCAAAGAGGGAAATAAAGAGGGGAGATCCAAAGGGGGAAATGAAGAGGGGAGATCCAAAGAGGGAAATGAAGAGGAGTGTAGCAAAGAGGGAAATGAAGAGGAGTGTTGCAAAGAGTGAAATGAAGAGGAGAAATGCAAAGAGGGAATGAAGAGGAGAGTTGGCGAGGGCTAAAAAGCGCATCGCAAAAATGACCAGAGAGACAATTTGGTAGAGCATTGGGGTAGTAAATTGGCAGCTAATTGATTCTTTTGAAGTGAGGGGGAGGGAGAGGGAAGGGAGAGAAGAAGAGGGAGAGGGAAGGGAGAGAAGAAGAGAGAGAGAGAGAGAGAGAGATAGTGAAGGGAGAGAGAGAGAGTGAAGGGAGAGAAGGGAGAGAGAGATAGTGAAGGGAGAGAAGAAGTGTTAGTGTAAATAGTGAAGGTACAAAGTGAGGTTAGTACCTAACGAAAAATAACTAAAAAGATAAATGGTAAAACATATTCCATTGAGTCCTGCAATTGTTAACAAAGATGTAATGTGGAATATTTCAATTTCTTCTGAACTGTTGCTTGACATAATTAGATAAAAGTATCGGTACTCGACCAAAATTCTCTCCGATTAATTAGTTTTATATTACATGTTTAGGTCGAAGAAAATCATTTTGGGTATCGATCAATTGTAATAACGATATCAGTGCAAAATTAGTATCCATTTATTCTGCTTAAAATAAATTTAAATTATGAATAGAAAAATGCCTTTAGTAAATCAGTCCTAGGGTAAGTTCTTAATTATCGATCAGTTCCACATCTTCGGTCATATAAGAATAAGCGATATAATAATAATTACTTCACTAGGATTGGTTGAGTCAAATAATTATTATTATATCGTTTTTTCTTATATGTCCTAAGATTTGAAACTGACCGATAATTAGGAACTGACCCCAAATGTCATAATGCTGTTTTCAGGAGATATACCAATAGTATGCATTGGAAGCAAGGATCAACAATAAGATTTTCCAAACTCACTTGCACTGTGATGCTTTCAAACAATAATGACTAATTTTATAAAACATTTTCTGACATATTTTACCAAGAAATAAATGCCATGAATGGATTAATTAAAACAGTTATACATTTTCATATGAACTTATAATTCCTTTAAACTCGTTTCTACTTGTATTCTTTAGATAACAATAATCAGGGGTGTTTCACAGAGCTCTAGATTTACTGATAAATGTTTGGTAGAATAATTATATCATTATATGTAATTATAGTTATTATATGTAATTATAGTTATTATAGTTATAATAAGTTATTATAGTTATAATATGTAATTATAGTAATTATAGTTGTAATATGTAATTATAGTAATTATAGTTGTAATATGTAATTATAGTAATTATAGTTGTAATATGTAATTAAAGTTATTATATGTAATTATAGTTATTATATGTAATTATAGTTATTATATGTAATTATAGTTATTATATGTAATTAAAGTTATTATAGGTAATTATAGTTATTATATGTAATTATAGTTATTATAGGTAATTATAGTTATTATATGTAATTACAGTTATTATAGGTAATTATAGTTATTATAGGTAATTCTTATATGTAACATGTGAAACAATAATTTAAACTTTGAATTGTTTCTAAATGCAATATTGTAAGAGTTAGAACTTCCTATCTACTGTGTACTTCATTTACAACTATTGGTGGTTGTTTTAACCCTTCACTGTGCACTTCATTTACAACTATTTGTGGTTGTTTTAACCCTTCATTGTGCACTTTATTTACAACTATTGGTGGTTGTTTTAACTCTTCACTGAGCACTTTATATATTACTATTGGTGGTTGTTGTAACCCTTCACTGTGCAATTTATTTACAACTATTGGTGGTTGTTTTAACTCTTCAATGTGCACTTTATTCACAACTATTGGTGGTTGTTTTAACCCTTCACTGTGCACTTTATTTACAACTATTGGTGGTTGTTTTAACTCTTCAATGTGCACATTATTTACAACTATTGGTGGTTGTTTTAACCCTTGACTGTGCACTTTATTTACAACTATCGGTGGTTGTTTTAACTCTTCACTGTGCACTATACAATGTTGATTGTACAGTCTCACTCACAATGTAGTGACTGTACACTATAGGGTAACTGTACACTAAATAGTAACTGTACACTGTACACTATATAGTAACTGTACACTGTACAATATATAGTAACTACACACTGAACAATGTATAGTAACTGTACACTGTACAATATATAGTAACTGTACACTGTACAATATATAGTAACTGTACACTGTACACTATATAGTAACTGTACACTGTACAATATATAGTAACTGTACACTGTACAATATATAGTAACTGTACACTGTACAATATATAGTAACTGTACACTGTACAATATATAGTAACTGTACACTGTACAATATATAGTAACTGTACACTGTACAATATATAGTAACTGTACACTGTACAATGTATAGTAACTGTACACTGTACAATGTATAGTAACTGTACACTGTACCCGGTCTCGACGTTGGAATTAGAGCAATTTATCCGCAATAATTGGGTAGAGAGCTGGGAAAAAGCCTGAGAAGAATTGAGGGGGAAGAGTAGGAGTGAGGGGGAAGAGTGAGAGTGAGAGGGAAGAGTGGGAGTGAGAGGGAAGAATGGGAGTAAGAGGGAAGAATGGGAATGAGAGGGAAGAGTGGGAGCGAGAGGTAAGAGTGGGAGTGAGAGGGAAGAGTGGCAGTGAGAGGTAAGAGTGGGTATGAGAGGTAAGAGTGGGAATGAGAGGTAAGAGTGGCAATAAGAGTTACCAACGACTCAAAGAGAGAGTTACCCAAAAAAATAACATAGGTACAATGTCCCCCCCCCCTGCCCCCACCTCATTTATGCTGACTAAGGCCCCTTGCCATGATTGGCTTCACTCCACGTTACAGTTCCTCTACTCTACATCATGTAACTGCTGGCATATTTCTCTTATTAGCTCCCTGGAGTCCTCCATTGTATTTGAATATGAGACTTGCTGAATCAGCACTTTGGCTTATAAGACCATCAGGTGAAACTACCCTCTTATTGGTCCTTACTACCCTCTTATTGGTCCTTACTACCCTCTTATTGGTCCTTGCTACCCTCTTATTGGTCCTTACTACCCTCTTATTGGTCCTTACTACCCTCTTATTGGTCCTTGCTACCCTCTTATTGGTCCTTACTACCCTCTTATTGGTCCTTACTACCCTCTTATTGGTCTTTGATACCCTCTTATTGGTCCTTACTACCCTCTTATTGGTCTTTGATACCCTCTTATTGGTCCTTACTACCCTCTTATTGGTCCTTGCTACCCTCTTATTGGTCCTTACTACCCTCTTATTGGTTCTTACTACCCTCTTATTGGTCCTTGCTACCCTCTTATTGGTCCTTACTACCCTCTTATTGGTTCTTACTACCCTCTTATTGGTCCTTACTACCCTCTTATTGGTCCTTGCTACCCTCTTATTGGTCCTTACTACCCTCTTATTGGTTCTTACTACCCTATTATTAGTCCTTGCTACCCTCTTACTGGTCCTTGCTACTCTCTTATTGGTCCTTACTACCCTCTTATTGGTCCTTGCTACCCTCATATTGGTCCTTGCTACCCTCTTATTGGTCCTTGCTACCCTCTTATTGGTTCTTACTACCCTCTTATTGGTCCTTGCTACCCTCTTATTGGTTCTTACTACCCTCTTATTGGTTCTTACTACCCTCTTATTGGTTCTTACTACCCTCATATTGGTTCTTACTACCCTCTTATTGGTCCTTGCTACCCTCTTATTGGTTCTTACTACCCTCTTATTGGTCCTTGCTACCCTCTTATTGGTTCTTACTACCCTCTTATTGGTCCTTGCTACCCTCTTATTGGTCCTTGCTACCCTCTTATTAGTCCTTACTACCCTCTTATTGGTCCTTGCTACCCTCTTACTGGTCCTTGCTACTCTCTTATTGGTCCTTACTACCCTCTTATTGGTCCTTGCTACCCTCATATTGGTCCTTGCTACCCTCTTATTGGTCCTTGCTACCCTCTTATTGGTTCTTACTACCCTCTTATTGGTCCTTGCTACCCTCTTATTGGTTCTTGCTACCCTCTTATTGGTCCTTGCTACCCTCTTATTGGTTCTTACTACCCTCTTATTGGTTCTTACTACCCTCTTATTGGTTCTTACTACCCTCTTATTGGTTCTTACTACCCTCTTATTGGTTCTTACTACCCTCTTATTGGTTCTTGCTACCCTCTTATTGGTTCTTACTACCCTCTTATTGGTTCTTACTACCCTCTTATTGGTCCTTACTACCCTCTTATTGGTCCTTGCTACCCTCTTATTGGTCCTTGCTACCCTCTTATTAGTTCTTACTACCCTCTTATTGGTCCTTGCTACCCTCTTATTGGTTCTTACTACCCTCTTATTGGTCCTTGCTACCCTCTTATTGGTCCTTGCTACCCTCTTATTGGTCCTTACTACCCTCTTATTGGTCTTTGCTACCCTCTAATTGGTCTTTGCTACCCTCTTATTGGTCCTTACTACCCTCTTATTGGTCCTTACTACCCTCTTATTGGTTCTTACTACCCTCTTATTGGTCTTTGC
Organism: Caprella mutica; assembly: GCA_947561585.1. NCBI lineage: Eukaryota > Metazoa > Arthropoda > Malacostraca > Amphipoda > Caprellidae > Caprella > Caprella mutica. The sequence continues at coordinate 10,125 of CANNZV010004574.1, forward strand.
TACCCTCTAATTGGTCTTTGCTACCCTCTTATTGGTCCTGGCTACCTTCAAAAATCTCCTCTCACCTCTAAAATTTCCCCTCACCTCTAAAATCTCCCCCCACCTCTAAAATCTCACCCCTCCTCTAAAATCTCCCCTCACCTCTAAAATCTCCCCTCTCCTCTAAAATCTCCCCCCACCTCTAAAATCTCCCCTCTCCTCTAAAATCTCCCCTCACATCTTACTACTTTCTTCCCTCTCCTTGCTCCGTTCTCATTTGAGTCTCCCCTTGTTTGTTCGTATCCTTTTATTCTCCTCCCTTTGCATTTCCCCTCTGGTGCGTGAGAGTTTTATCTCTTCCCCTCTTTGTAAGTTGTTGCCGCTGCCTTATAGTTCACTCCTTTATCCCCCAACGTCTCCTTCCACCTTTAATTTCTTCTTCTTCTGCATGCGTGCCACCGTTCACAATATTTGCGTGTTCAGGGGGATGTTATTCGTGCAGAGAAACTTTGTATTAAAGTGACCTATTAGTTAGCACAAGTGATGGGGAGAGAACTAGCACTACCATTTGGTAAATAACTATCATTGGATAGTGACCAACTATCATTACTATCACCAGTTAGTGTGATATTATTGATATTACTTTGGGTGTTTGAAGGTGGCCCTATCCACTACGAGGTGATCCAAAGAGACATGAAGAGAAGAAGGCCTCGTAGAAGAGAGGACTGTGAAAGTACACTAAACGCACTAGAGGTCGACTACTCGGCCACCACAGGTAACCGTGTCGACCCAGCGCGTGGATGGCAAGAATAGACATCCTTGGATAAGAGACCTACACAGTCAATCTGCTTACCCATGGATAAGAGACCTACACAGTCAGTTTGCTTACCCATGGATAAGAGACCTACACAGTCAGTCTGCTTACCCATGGTTAAGAGACCTACACAGTCAGTTTGCTTACCCATGGAAAAGAGACCTACACAGTCAGTCTGCTTACCCATGGATAAGAGACCTACACAGTCAGTCTGCTTACCCATGGATAAGAGACCTACACGGTCAGTCTGCTTACCCATGGATAAGAGACCTACACAGTCAGTCTGCTTACCCATGGATAAGAGACCTACACAGTCAGTCTGCTTACCCATGGATAAGAGAGCTACACAGTCAGTCTGCTTACCCATGGATAAGAGACCTAAACAGTCAGTTTGCTTACCCATGGATAAGAGACCTACACAGTCAGTTTGCTTACCCATGGATAAGAGACCTACACAGTCAGTCTGCTTACCCATGGATAAGAGACCTACACAGTCAGTTTGCTTACCCATGGATAAGAGACCTACACAGTCAGTCTGCTTACCCATGGATAAGAGACCTTCACAGTCAGTCTGCTTACCCATGGATAAGAGAGCTACACATTCAGTCTGCTTACCCATGGATAAGAGACCTACACAGTCAGTTTGCTTACCCATGGATTAGAGACCTACACAGTCAGTCTGCTTACCCATGGATAAGAGACCTACACAGTCAGTCTGCTTACCCATGGATAAGAGACCTACACAGTCAGTCTGCTTACCCATGGATAAGAGAGCTACACAGTCAGTCTGCTTACCCATGGATAAGAGAGCTACACAGTCAGTCTGCTTACCCATGGATAAGAGACCTACACAGTCAGTTTGCTTACCCATGGATAAGAGACCTACACAGTCAGTTTGCTTACCCATGGATAAGAGACCTACACAGTCAGTCTGCTTACCCATGGATAAGAGACCTACACAGTCAGTCTGCTTACCCATGGATAAGAGACCTACACAGTCAGTCTGTTTACCCATGGATAAGAGACCTACACAGTCAGTCTGTTAACCCATGGATAAGAGACCTACACAGTCAGTCTGCTTACCCATGGATAAGAGACCTACACAGTCAGTTTGCTTACCCATGGATAAGAGACCTACACAGTCAGTCTGCTTACCCATGGATAAGAGACCTAAACAGTCAGTCTGTTTACCCATGGATAAGAGACCTACACAGTCAGTCTGTTTACCCATGGATAAGAGACCTACACAGTCAGTCTGTTTACCCATGGATAAGAGACCTACACAGTCAGTCTGCTTACCCATGGATAAGAGACCTACACAGTCAGTCTGCTTACCCATGGATACAGGAAGGCAGAAGGAAGAGGAAGAAAATGAGGAAAGATACAGTAGAATGCTGCATTGAAAGGGCTTCAATCTAATCAAAAACAGATATGCTACAATAGAACAAAAAGAAACCTACTTTGAGATACACTCGGAACAATGAGGGGGGAATGGTAATAATAGTCGATCCCCCCTCTGATAGTCAGACCCACTATCACTATCAGAGAAAACAGTCACTGTGATGATGTACTATCAGTGAAAAGAGTCACTGTGATGATGTACTATCAGAGAAAAGAGTCACTGTGATGATGTACTATCAGAGAAAACAGTCACTGTGATGATGTACTACCAGAGAAAAGAGTCACTGTGATGATGTACTATCAGAGAAAAGAGTCACTGTGATGATGTACTATCAGAGGAAAGAGTCACTGTGATGATGTACTATCAGAGAAAAGAGTCACTGTGATAATGTACTATCATAGAAAGGAGTCACTGTGATGATGTACTGTCAGAGAAAAGAGTCACTGTGATGATGTACTATCAGTGAAAAGAGTCACTGTGATGATGTACTACCAGAGAAAAGAGTCACTGTGATGATGTACTATCAGAGAAAAGAGTCACTGTGATAATGTACTATCATAGAAAGGAGTCACTGTGATGATGTACTATCTGAGAAAAGAGTCACTGTGATGATGTACTATAAGAGAAAAGAGTTACTGTGATGATGTACTATCAGAGAAAAGAGTTACTGTGATGATGTACTATCAGAGAAAAGAGTCACTGAGATGATGTACTATCAGAGAAAAGAGTCACTGTGATGATGTACTATCAGAGAAAAGAGTCACTGTGATGATGTACTATCAGAGAAAAGAGTCACTGTGATGATGTACTATCAGTGAAAAGAGTCACTGTGATGATGTACTATCAGAGAAAAGAGTCACTGTGATGATGTACTATCGGAGAAAAGAGTCACTGCGATGATGTACTATCATAGAAAAGAGTCACTGTGATAATGTACTATCAGAGAAGAGAGTCACTGTGATGATGTACTATCAGAGAAAAGAGTCACTGTGATGATGTACTATCAGAGAAAAGAGTCACTGTGATGATGTACTATCAGTGAAAAGTGTCACTGTGATGATGTACTATCAGAGAAAAGAGTCACTGTGATGATGTACTATCGGAAAAAAGAGTCACTGCGATGATGAGTAATCGGAGAAAAGAGTCACTGTGATGTTGTACTATCAGAGAAAAGAGTCACTGTGATGATGTACTATCAGAGAAAAGAGTCACTGTGATGATGTACTATCAGAGAAAAGAGTCACTGTGATGATGTACTATCAGAGAAAAGAGTCACAGTGTTGATGTACTATCAGAGAAAAGAGTCACAGTGATGATGTACTATCAGAGAAAAGAGTCACTGTGATGATGCACTGTCAGAGAAAAGAGTCACTGTGATGATGTACTATCAGAGAAAAGAGTCACAGTGATGATGTACTATCAGAGAAAAGAGTCACAGTGATGATGTACTATCAGAGAAAAGAGTCACTGTGATGATGCACTGTCAGAGAAAAGAGTTACTGCATATTGATAATTATCAAATCAGTCTATCATTTTCAAATCTTACAAATTTGTCGTTATGTACCCAGACTAATTTTAGAATATCTACAAGCATTACAATTAGTTAAGTTTCTTTTTAGGAAATGTTTAATAAGTAAACTGTACCAATATCACCAGAGACACACTTTAGTTTAACTCTACCTACATTCCCTATCTCAAATAATATCTCCTAGCCAATGTAGTTCATTAAGTTTTGTAACTAGTGTTGCAGAGTACCAGGAGGGGGCTAAAGTCCTGGGATTTGTACTGAAGTACTGTAATGTCGTGGCCCCAGTACATTGCGTCATATGGGATGACAGAGCCGGTAGTTACGGCGAAATACTATCGCAATAGCTGTCGGCAGTAGGCCTCGCCTACATGGCCTTTCTTGCGCTTAATTTTTCTTGTGAAGAGGCACTGCAATAAGGTTGCTGATTGCCTGACTGGCCCCTCTACATTAAGTCTGTATTAGTTAGACACAGCCAGCAAACAGCCAGCACTGTATTAGCCAGCAAACAGCCAGCACTGTTTTAGCCAGCAAACAGCCAGCACTGTTTTAGCCAGCAAACAGCCAGCAATATTTTTACCAGCAACCAGCCAGCACTGTATTAGCCAGCAACCAGCCAGCAATGTTTTCACCAGATACAGCCACTGGGCTTCATGTAGCTTTTAATTATCACTGGTAGAATTTAAAGTCGAGTGATTTAGTTATATTGAAGAAATAAATCATTTTTACACTTTAAGAAGAACAAAATTGGAGTTTATTTTAATATGAAAATATAGTTACTAAAATGTATGATTTCTAAATTAAAAACAATATGAATATTTTTAGAGTGCTTTAGGGTATAATGATCACTGTGAATGCTTTGTTGCTTTACTTCTTATGAAATAACTCTGATTTTTCAAATATGTATATGTAGGGTAAGTTCCGAGTTGTCGGATGGTTCTACATTTTCGATCTGTCTAGGACAAAAATATGGCAATAGTTAGTTAACTTTTATTCCAATTGGTATCCATGTCATGGATTGAACCAAAGAAATTATCAAACATAAATTCCCTTTTCGGAAAATAGTTCTCAAAGTAGGTGATTGGTTATATCAAGTAATCACATCACAATCTGTTTTTGTTAAAATATTTAGCCAGTTTAAAAATTTCAGAAAAAGAGCCGCTTTCGTACACCGTGACGGAGAGTCGGATTCCGCTTATGCAAAGAAACTACCAATTGCGAGATCAACTGCCACCATTGAAGCGGGTCAATGAAAGAAGTGATTTGCTTGATCGTCCAAGAAGTGGTAGACCACTCTCCCAACGGTCTAAGAAGATATGAGGAATCCCAAAAATCTCTATTAGGTTTCTAGCGAAGACATCTGACATTAGTCCCAGAACCATGAGACGACTCGTCCACGAAGACCTCAAAATGTCTTCTTACCCCCTTCAAAAGTGACAAACCCTCTCAGCATCTGGAAAACAAAACACCTAGGCGAGAGACAAGTTTTTTTCTGAAAGAATTGAGGTCCTGGTGAGACTGTTTGGTCAGATAAGAAGATCTTTACAGTTTAATCAGCTCATAATCGAAGAAATGACAGAATAATTAGAAGAAATGTCAAAGATATTCCTCATGAACAAAAATTCGAGCACCGAACCATCTAGGCAGCCGTAACAAGAGCCTGGAGATCTCCCTTCATTTATGTCTATCGAGGCGCCAAAATTTATGCCAAATTTTATGTTGAAAACATTCCGAAGCCATTTTTGGAATGTGCTGATGATCACTTCAGAGATGACACTTTGTGGCCATTTTACAACACGCAGAAAAATGTCACTCAGAACTGATGCAGAGAGCATATATCTATGCTTTGATTCAATGAAATGTGGCCTCCCTGCTCCTCGAATCTGAATCCCATGTGGTCTTTACGGTGTGGTCCATCCTCGAAGCCAAATTCTGTGCAAAAATTCAACTTAAAAACGCTCTGTAGAGCGAGCGTGGCATGAAACTCCACAGTAACAGTTGCGTGCCGCGGCAAAAAATGTTCTTAGGAAACTGGAGGCGATTCCAAATACAAAAAGAGACATTTTGAATCAATTTTTTACTTACTTAGTAATACATATCTAAAATATTAATAATATTTTTATTCTTTACTATATCTATTTCTAGTTGCTTTCATATTCATGCTCCACTCTGTATGGTCGAAAATATCAATCTGTCTGATAACTTGAAAATTACCCTGAATGTTTTCATTCATTTTCATCATTCCAGAAATCTCAATTCTAACAAATGTTTATATGTTTATTCGGGCCAATGGGGAGAAGGGCGGGGCTGGAGTCTAAGCACATTTTTGTCACGATTCAAACTCCAAAAATGAATGAAAAAAATATGAAATTTTTAAACTAAATTGTATATATTTCGCAGAGGATGTTCTAGCATGTTCGTATCGTGTCATAGGGAGCATGTTTGCATCAAACATGCATGAGACATGCTCTGAACATACAGGGTAAGCAGGTGAAACATATCGCCGAACTTGTTGGGGAGTTTAGAAAAAATATATTTTTCATTTCACAATTTTGAAGACATGCACATTCGTTATGTATTTTTCTTATTTTTTTTCTTCTAAAATACAGTGTGTATTATCGCAGTCTTCCAAATTCCGACCCTTCTTTAATATCAGGTCGATTTGAATTCGGTTGGTTTTAAACAATCTAAAAACTTCAGAATTTTATCTATTAGAAGGTGGGGCATAAATATGTAAGCAAAATATAAAAGGTGTTATGATGTAAAAAATATGTATAATGAACTGTTTACAGATATTTATTATTACATAAACATCGATACAAAGCAAGATTAATAATTTTATTCAAAATTTCTCTTTGCATTTCATTACCGCCTCCAGTCTCCTGCGAAAACCTTCTACCGCGGCACGCAGCTGCTAGTACGGAATATAGGAGAAGGTGACAAGAAATTTCGGTCTTAGAACTTTCGGTACTGTTCCATAAAGATTTTATTGAATAATAATAATAGATTAAGTTGAAATTATTGTGTGCGGAAGATTCCACTGTAGAAAACTCCACTGCAGAAAGTAGCACTGAGGAAAATTTCATTAAGGAAAATTCTAAGAGTAGAAAGTTCCACTAGGAAAATTCCACTGCGGAAAGTTCCACTGAGGAAAATTCAATTGAGGAAAATTTCATTTAGGAAAATTCCATTGAGGAAAATTCCAATGAGGAAAATTCTACTGTAGAAAGTTCCACTGGGAAAATTCCACTGAGTGTACCTCTTATTTTCTTAAACGATATTTTAGAAATTATCATCTTCATGTTCAATAAGCTTTTGTGATATTCATTACACTGTTTTTTTAATGGTTAAATGTAAGTGAATGTCTTTATGTAAATTTTCTTAGTGTACATTTTCTTCGTGTAACACCTAAGGAAAGATCATTTTGACGAAAAAGCTATTTCTACTTGAGATTAACATAATTTTATTTAAAAAAATATTAAATAAATTCTATTCGGTGTCTTGTTCCGCAAATTTGATTTTTGTTAATTTAATTTTTGTTTGGATGCAAGTTTGAGTTTGAAAAGATACGCAGACACCAGAGCATCTGAAGAGATCAAAAAGGCTGCAAAAACCCGGAAAAGGAGCAAAACTGACGAATTGGAGGAGATTTGTACGGTGACAGGATATGGTGACACATAGCATCTGCAGAGTCCAAAACGGAAAAGAAGCAAAACTGATGAATTGGAGGGGAATGGAGAGTTTTGATAACTTTAACCCTAGTAACCTAGGGACTGGTTCATGCGCGCCAGTCCTCATGAAAAAATATCAATAATTCTATTTTAAAACCGATTTGGAAGCTGTCTTTTCCTGACTTTTACTTTTCAACATAATTACATATGATTATACAAAAACTAATGTGATAAAATGCAAGATACTCATATTATGAGCGTTTATTCAAATATACAGGATATCTCAAAAAAAAAAAGAAATACAACTTTAAATTACTATATTTCAAAAACTATTGAAGGTACATGTTTCTTTCTGGCATCTTTTTCATTGTTGAATCCTTCTCCATCAACAGTTAAATTTTCGTCAAGTTTTATTTATTTTTGTGAATGTTATAAGGATTCTATTGATGAATGATGAAAATGGCCTTTAAGCAAATAGTTAGAAAATATAAGAAATATTTATTTTTCATATATGTTTGTTAATTTTCTTTTAAATGAATAACTATTCTTTTGCGTATACCAATGGATGTGTAAATATCAGATGAAAGTTTTTATAAAGACTAAATATCGAAAAATCAATTTGTTTAGGTTTTATAACAATTTTAGTGAGGACTGGCGCGCCTGGACCAGTCCCTAGGTTAGTGAGCAAACTTTTAATGGCTAGGTTACTAGGGTTAAAGGAATTGTCTGACCCTGCTAGGTCATTTAACAATCATGATCTGTGCAGTACAACAAATAAGCAAATGTATCAAACTACATGACGGTCATTTATGTTGCGACCGAGACCGAATTTTCCGAACCGATATTTCCAAGACTGAAACTTCCATCCACCACTTGTGACACCCAAATGCGGGTTTTAAAACTATATTTGACTGCAGTACCTAATTGGAATTTCTTGCCAGTTCATTGTAGAGAGCGTTTAAAATCGTCCACTCAGCGATGAAATTTTTCACTTGCCTTGGCTAAGAGGATGGACTACACCGAAAAGTTCATGAAATTCAGATCAGGGGAGTAGCGAGGCCACATTTCTTTTGACAAAAACATGGGAATATGCTCTTTGTATGCTCTCTTCACCTGCTCTGAATAACGTTCGCTGTGTGTGAAGTGGCACCGTCTTGTTGGAATGTCCACAAAGTGTCATCTTCGAAGTGTTCCTCAGCACATTCTAAAATTGGTTTTAGAATGTTTTCACCATAAAATTCGGTATTAATTTTGGTGCTTTGATCGACAGAAACGAGAGAGAACCTCCAGGTTTTTGAAACGGCAGATAATAACATTGTTGAAACTGGTTTCATGGTTCGGTACACTGTTTTTTTTTATCATAAGGAATATCTTTGACATTTCTTCTAATTAATCTGTCCTTTCTTCAATTATGAGCCAATTCAACTATAAAGATCTTTTCATCTCAACAAACAATCTCGTCGGCCGTGACAGACTTGATTTTTTTCAGAAGAAGTATGCTTCTGTCCAAAAAAATTTTTGGGCAACTGCTAACAGGGTTTGTCTCCTTTGAAAGATGAAATAAGACATTTTCAGGTCTTCGTAGATGAGTCGTCTCATGGTTTAGGGCTCACGTCAGCTGTCTTCACCAGAAAACTAATCGATCTTATTGGGTTTCTTCTAATTTTCTCTCGATGCATTTGATCACTAGTTGAGAGAATTGGGAGCGTGGTCTACCACTTCTGGGACGATCTGACAAATCGTATCTTTCAGTGAAACGCTTCAATAATTTCTAGACAGTCGATCTTGCAATTGAAAGTATATTTGCAATAGCGGAATCCGAATCTCCGGCACTGGGTAACTGGCTATTTTTTTTCACAAAAACAAAATATAATGTGATTATGTATTACATTAGCTATTATATTAATTCAATCACCTATTTAAGAAATACTTTTCCGAAAATGAAATTATTTTTGAAAAATTGTTTCCATTTTTACGCTTCACCCTATACAAGCGCACGTATCTACATATGTTAATTATCCGAGAATTTAACGTAAACAACTATGCAGCAAAACCACACATTTGCTGAAGAAATGCTAGACAAGTTTTTTTCATTCACAGGATTTCCTTCAGGAACAAATGTTTTCTGATGTAACACAATTCCATATCCACGGTGTAGTAAACACTCACAACTGACGTCACTGGTGCACTACTAACCCTTACTGGACAGAAGAGAAGCCAATTCATTCACCTCGAACAACCGCGTGGGTGACCATTTAGGATGGGTTAATTTTCGGCTCTATTTGTATTGATACAAATGTTAGTATTGATAATTATCTCTATTCACTCCAGTCTGACTTTTGGTCTGCTTTTTCGGTTTTACCAGATTCAGAAAAAATATGCAAGATTGGAGTCCAACCTCATTGGTGAAGAACTGCCTGACAGTGGATGAAGGCAATGTTTCCAAACAGGTAAATTGGCAGAGTTTCAGATGGCGACGTGAACACTAAAGCCACCAAGATTACCAGATAGTACACCTTGTGATTTCTTTCTCAACTAGTTCATCATGGGCATAGTTTATCATACTCAGTCCAGGGAAATCAGTGATTTGAAGAACAAATCCGTCAAGCATTTACAAAAGTAACCTAGGAAACACTATAGATTCATTATGATCAAAATTTAATCAGTCATTCAAAACAATATCCGCCAAACTGAAGTGTAATGAATATCTGTACCATCAGCCATTAAAGTCCTCTCTCTCTGTACCATCAGCCATTAAAGTCCCCGCTCTCTGTACCATCAGCCAATAAAGTCCCTTCTCTCTGTACCATCAGCCAATAAAGTCCCCTCTCTCTGTACCATCACCTAATAAAGTCCCCTCTCTCTGTACCATCACCTAATAAAGTCCCCTCTCTCTGTACCATCAGTCAATAAAGTCCCCTCTCTCTGTACCGTCACCCAATAAAGTCCCCTCTCTCTGTACCATCACCTAATAAAGTCCCCTCTCTCTGTACCATCAGCCAATAAAGTCCCCTCTCTCTGTACCATCACCTAATAAAGTCCCTTCTTTTATAGAGTGGTAAGTAGCCCCCTCATCCCGTTCATAAGAAACAGACCCGTTGGCTGGCCCCACTCGAGTGTTATTCTTTCTGGTATTCTTTTAGCACAGTCTAAGACTGGAGAAGTAATCCCCAGTTTATCCTCCACTCCCCATTGGCGGGGTTTAGTGCCCGAGATAAGCTTCTTTTCTTCCCTTGTCATTATCTTATTTTTCTTTAAAAGTAAACACAGCAATTGTACTCTCTCACTGTACAATGTACATACTCAAAGTTACGCATTGTAGGTCAGTTCCACATCTTCGGACATATGTGAAAATACTATATAATAATTACTATTCAATTTTATTTGGTATCCATGATACCTGCAGGTATCATGGATACCAATTTATATAAAATAAATATTATTATATCTTTTTTTCTTATGTTACCGAAGATGTGGAACTGATCAATAATTCATAAATTATCCTACACCACATATATATATGTGGTGTAAAACTCGCTACTAATAGGTGCTGCTTATAACAACTGGTAGTGTAGTCGATAGAGCTCTGGCACAGTACTCTAAAGGTCCAGGGTTCGAATCCCGCGAACTCCATCATGCATTTGTGTTTCATTTGACCCAGGTTTAGTGCGTCCGCTCTTCTGTCTAGATGCATGAATATGTGTCTGGGGGTCGTATGACCTAGAACTTTGAATATCTATATGTATAAATAAACATAGACACAATGCATATATACAGTACAATTTAAAGTTTTTGAATAGATATATTAGAGTGGTACATTTTAACTATATACAGTGGGAGGAAACAAATATTCGTACACTGAAAAAGACTGGTAGCTGTTGAACTCATTTAAAGATATAAATACATACTATTAAATTAAAACAGTTTTTTTTTTATTTATGTACGAATACCTTTTTCACCAGTAAAAATTAAAAAATTGAATTTATTTTTGATGGAATAAAAATTATTTATGCTTACTATTATTATTTAATAGTATGTATCTTTACACATATAATGTAGAAAAAAATTGTTTTGGATAAATCTTATAAAAATTCATTTTATCATGTATACAAATATTTGTTTTTCACTCACGGTATATGTATAAGCATTTAGGAATTAATTTCCAGTTTCAAAAATAAATTTTCATTTTATATCATTTACAATTGATACTCTTTACCATTATATTCAAAAAAATAAATACTTGTTTCTGTAACATATACACTACACACACTAATACTTATTTCTGTAACATATACACTACACACACTAATACTTATTTCTGTAACATATACACTACACACACTAATACTTATTTCTGTAACATATACACTACACACACTAATACTTATTTCTGTAACATATACACTACACACACTAATACTTATTTCTGTAACATATACACTACACACACTAATATTTATTTAAAATGTTCGGAACGTTTCAAACTTTAATGACTATAATGCAGGCATTTGTACCTGATTTGAATTTACGTAATAGCTGTAACGTAGAAATACGCAACATGAAAAGAGTAAATGCGCAACATGAATATAGTAAATGCACAACAAGAATAGAGTAAATGCGTAACCTGTAGCGTTAATACGCAACCTATAGCATAAATGTTCAAGATGTACAGAGTAAATGCGCAATCTGTAGTGTAAATGCGCAACCTGTAGTGTAAATGCGCAACCTGTAGCGTAAATGCGACACCCGTAGCGTAAATGTTTAAGATGTACAGAGTAAATGCGCAATCTGTAGCGTAAATGCACCAATTCTAGCAAAGTAACCCTCATATTGCTGGAGTATGTACATTACATGTACAAACCGATACGCAAGAATATGCACCTACTACCTATTATATACTCATATTCTTGTAGCTTAGATACATTCATTTTGCGCTTTCACAGATACAATCACTGTTGTCGTATCACAGATACGTTGGAGTATCCCAAATACGATCACTGTTGCCGTATCACAGCTACGTAGGAGTATCCCAGATACCATCACTGTTGCCGTATCACAGATACGTAGGAGTATCCCAAATACGATCACTGTTGCCGTATCACAGCTACGTAGGAGTATCACAGATACAATCACAGTTGCCGTATCACAGATACGTAGGAGTATCCCAAATACGATCACTGTTGCCGTATCACAGCTACGTAGGAGTATCACAGATACAATCACTGTTGTCGTATCACAGATACGTTGGAGTATCCCAGATACGATCACTGTTGCGTATCACAGCTACGTAGGAGTATCCCAGATACCATCACTGTTGCCGTATCACAGATACGTAGGAGTATCCCAAATACGATCACTGTTATCGTATCATAGATACGCTATTTTCCTTATCACAGATATGCTAGTTGCCGTATCACAGATACGCTAGTTACTATCCCGATGCGTTGGAGTATCCCAGGTAGCGTTCTCTCTGCAGCACTTCACAGCTACGTACTACACATACTTCTTCTTTAAATTTACTCTTTAGATTTTTTCTAGCAATACTTTTGCCGGCATTTAATGCATGGTGAGATAGGAGATGAAATTGTAACTTGCGAACTTTGACTCCAGAGTGGTAAAGAGATGTACCAGGCATTAGTAGTGGTAGTCTGGTGCACTTGTGTAGTGAATTTGGCAAACATTTTTATAAATATTATAAGAAATGAAGTTTCTTTAAAATTTGCAACATCAATTCTTTATATTGGATGAGGTTACGAAATTATGAATTCCTCCCCCCCCTCCCCGCTTCGATTTTATATTACGAAGACGGTCTTCCCCTCCACCTCCCCAGAGAAGAGACTACCCCTTCCCCCTCCCCAAGTAAGGGACAATCCCTTCCCCAAGGAAGGGGCCAATCTTCCCCCTCTAATGAATGTTTGTCCAGAGCAATGGTGTGCACGCTGTGTCGCACACCCGTCATTAGATTAGGCAAATTGCGGTGCAGGGGCGATCTCTGGACGCTAATTAAACCCCCAACACAGGACTGACGTCATACCTAACACACGAGGTATGAAATGCGCAATGTGAAGACTAGGTATGAAACGCACAATGTGAAGACTAGGTATGAAACGCACAATGTGAAGACTAGGTATGAAACGCACAATGTGAAGACTAGGTATGAAACGCACAATGTAAAGACTAGGTATGAAACGCACAATGTAAAGACTAGGTATGAAACGCACAATGTGAAGACTAGGTATGAAACGCACAATGTAAAGACTAGGTATGAAACGCACAATGTAAAGACTAGGTATGAAACGCACAATGTAAAGACTAGGTATGAAACGCACAATGTAAAGACTAGGTATGAAACGCACAATGTAAAGACTGGGTATGAAACGCACAATGTAAAGACTAAGTATGAAATGCACAATAACGGTAGAGATAGAGACTGTGAGGTAGAGATAGAGACTGTATGGTAGAGATAGAGACTGTACGGTAAAGATAGAGACTGTACAGTAGAGATACAACTGTGCAGTAGAGATAGAGAATATGCAGTAGAGATAGAGACTGTGAGGTAGAGATAGAGACTGTGAGGTAGAGAAAGAGACTGTACGGTAGAGATACGACTGTGCAGTAGAGATAGAGATTGTGCTGTAGAGATAGAGAGTGAGGTAGAGATAGAGACTGTGCTGTAGAGATAGAGACTGTACGGGAGAGATAGAGACTGTGAGGTAGAGATAGAGACTGTGAGGTAGAGATAGAGACTGTGCTGTAGAGATAGAGACTGTACGGTAGAGATAGAGACTGTGAGGTAGAGATAGAGACTGTGCGATAGAGATAGGGACTGTACGGTAGAGATAGAGACTGTGCTGTAGAGATAGAGACTGTGAGGTAGAGATAGAGACTGTGCGATAGAGATAGGGACTGTACGGTAGAGATAGAGACTGTGAGGTAGAGATAGAGACTGTGCGATAGAGATAGGGACTGTACAGGAGAGATAGAGACTGTGAGGTAGAGATAGAGACTGTGAGGAAGAGATAGAGACTGTGCTGTAGAGATAGAGACTGTGAGGTAGAGATAGAGACTGTACGGTAGAGATAAAGACTTTACAGTAGAGATAGAGACTGTGTGGTAGAGATAGAGACTGTACGGTAGAGATAGAGACTGTACGGTAGAGATAGAGACTGTACGGTCGAGATACAGACTGTACGGTAGAGATAGAGACTGTACGGTTGAGATAGAAACTGTAAGGTAGAGATAGAGACTGTACGTTAGAGATAGAGACTGTACTGTAGAGATAGAGACTTTACTGTAAATCTATAACTGTGCTATTTAATATATTAATGTATAGAAAATATCCTACATTATATATCACTTCAATCAAACATTTTAATTACTATATTCCTCTGTTCAATTCTACGATAATATACTGTAGTGTTACACCCATTTACATTATTAGTCAATTGACTGATATGACATGACTTTATAAGACTGATATGACATGACTTTATAAGACTGATGACATGACTTTATAAGACTGATGACATGACTTTATAAGACTGATGAAATGACTTTATAAGACTGATATGACATGACTTTATAAGACTGATATGACATGACTTTATAAGACTGATGACATGACTTTATAAGACTGATATGACATGACTTTATAAGACTGATATGACATGACTTTATAAGACTGATGACATGACTTTATAAGACTGATGACATGACTTTATAAGACTGATATGACATGACTTTATAAGACTGATGACATGACTTTATAAGACTGATGAAATGACTTTATAAGACTGATGACATGATTTCAAAAGACTGATGACATGACTTTGTAAGACTGATATGACATGACTTTATAAGACTGATATGACATGACTTTATAAGACTGATGACATGACTTTATAAGACTGATGAAATGACTTTATAAGACTGATGACATGATTTCAAAAGACTGATGACATGACTTTGTAAGACTGATATGACATGACTTTATAAGACTGATATGACATGACTTTATAAGACTGATGACATGACTTTATAAGACTGATGAAATGACTTTATAAGACTGATGACATGATTTCAAAAGACTGATGACATGACTTTATAAGACTGATATGACATGACTTTATAAGACTGATGACATGACTTTATAAGACTGATGAAATGACTTTATAAGACTGATGACATGATTTCAAAAGACTGATGACATGACTTCATAAGACTGATATGACATGACTTTATAAGACTGATATGACATGACTTTATAAGACTGATGACATGACTTTATAAGACTGATATGACATGACTTTATAAGACTGATATGACATGACTTTGTAAGACTGATATGACATGACTTTATAAGACTGATGACATGACTTTATAAGACTGATATGACATGACTTTATAAGACTGATATGACATGACTTTATAAGACTGATGACATGACTTTATAAGACTGATATGACATGACTTTATAAGACTGATATGACATGACTTTATAAGACTGATGACATGACTTTATAAGACTGATGACATGACTTTATAAGACTGATATGACATGACTTTATAAGACTGATGACATGACTTTATAAGACTGATGACATGACTTTATAAGACTGATGACATGACTTTATAAGACTGATGACATGACTTTATAAGACTGATGACATGACTTTATAAGACTGATGACATGACTTTATAAGACTGATATGACATGACTTTGTAAGACTGATGACATGACTTTATAAGACTGATATGACATGACTTTATAAGACTGATGACATGACTTTATAAGACTGATGACATGACTTTATAAGACTGATGACATGACTTTATAAGACTGATGACATGACTTTATAAGACTGATATGACATGACTTTGTAAGACTGATATGACATGACTTTAGAAGACTGATGACATGACTTTATAAGACTGATGACATGACTTTATAAGACTGATGACATGACTTTATAAGACTGATGACATGACTTTATAAGACTGATGACATGACTTTGTAAGACTGATGACATGACTTTATAAGACTGATGACATGACTATAAGACTGATGACATGACTTTATAAGACTGATATGACATGACTTTATAAGACTGATATGACATGACTTTATAAGACTGATGACATGACTTTATAAGACTGATATGACATGACTTTATAAGACTGATATGACATGACTTTATAAGACTGATGACATGACTTTATAAGACTGATATGACATGACTTTATAAGACTGATATGACATGACTTTATAAGACTGATATGACATGACTTTATAAGACTGATGACATGACTTTATAAGACTGATATGACATGACTTTATAAGACTGATATGACATGACTTTATAAGACTGATGACATGACTTTATAAGACTGATGACATGACTTTATAAGACTGATATGACATGACTTTATAAGACTGATGACATGACTTTATAAGACTGATATGACATGACTTTATAAGACTGATGACATGACTTTATAAGACTGATATGACATGACTTTATAAGACTGATATGACATGACTTTATAAGACTGATGACATGACTTTATAAGACTGATATGACATGACTTTATAAGACTGATGACATGACTTTATAAGACTGATATGACATGACTTTATAAGACTGATGACATGACTTTATAAGACTGATGACATGACTATAAGACTGATGACATGACTATAAGACTGATGACATGATTTTATAAGACTGATATGACATGACTTTATAAGACTGATGACATGACTTTATAAGACTGATGACATGACTATAAGACTGATGACATGACTATAAGACTGATGACATGACTTTATAAGACTGATATGACATGACTTTATAAGACTGATGACATGACTTTATAAGACTGATGAAATGACTTTATAAGACTGATGACATGATTTCAAAAGACTGATGACATGACTTTGTAAGACTGATATGACATGACTTTATAAGACTGATATGACATGACTTTATAAGACTGATGACATGACTTTATAAGACTGATGAAATGACTTTATAAGACTGATGACATGATTTCAAAAGACTGATGACATGACTTTGTAAGACTGATATGACATGACTTTATAAGACTGATATGACATGACTTTATAAGACTGATATGACATGACTTTATAAGACTGATATGACATGACTTTATAAGACTGATATGACATGACTTTATAAGACTGATGACATGACTTTATAAGACTGATGACATGACTTTGTAAGACTGATGACATGACTTTATAAGACTGATATGACATGACTTTATAAGACTGATATGACATGACTTTATAAGACTGATATGACATGACTTTATAAGACTGATGACATGACTTTATAAGACTGATGACATGACTTTATAAGACTGATGACATGACTTTATAAGACTGATATGACATGACTTTATAAGACTGATATGACATGACTTTATAAGACTGATATGACATGACTTTATAAGACTGATGACATGACTTTGTAAGACTGATATGACATGACTTTATAAGACTGATGACATGACTTCATAAGACTGATGACATGACTTTGTAAGACTGATGACATGACTTTATAAGACTGATATGACATGACTTTATAAGACTGATGACATGACTATAAGACTGATGACATGACTTTATAAGACTGATGACATGACTTTATAAGACTGATATGACATGACTTCATAAGACTGATGACATGACTTTATAAGACTGATGACATGACTTCATAAGACTGATGACATGACTTCATAAGACTGAATCTGGAAAATCGAAAATTCGAAAAACTTTGGAAAACCGAAAAATTGGGAAAAGTGAATATCGGAGACACAAAAAATCCAGAAAATAAGAAATTCGAAAATCCCGAAAAAACTGAAGAATCTGGAAGTCCGGAAAATCCCAAACGCGAATAATTGGGAAAACCGAAAAAGGCTGTAACGAAAAACAAAACATTAGTGAAAAACAAACATTAGAAAATTAGAAATATTCGGATAAAATAGAAAATGAAAATAACAAAGACACTAGATAACATTTCATCTGGATAAGTAAAATAAATCAACGTTCGTCATTTTTGACGGGTAATATAATGGAAAAATCTGAATAACAGAAAATCTGAAATCCGGACAGCAGAATTTGAATAAAAAATACAGATGATTAAAAAAAATCCTAATGCCAAAATATCCGTAAAAATATTCGAATAATTAAAATCAGGATTGAAAATTCAGATTATTGAACAAAGGGGAAAATGTTGATAAAAACTAAATAACAAAAAAAATATAAATTAATTAACTAAAATCCACACTTACATGATCTTGAATTTAGAACAGTCCAATAACTGTGACATTGCCCTATATCTTAAATATCCAGAAGATATGATATCGATAATTATAATTTACTTTAAATGATTGTTATTAATTTTCTGTTTTAATTCCCAATTGTAACACTCTAATACATTTTTCTCCATTAAGTTTTTACTAATTCAGTAATTATTTTCAATAACATAAAGTTATTTAAAAATAATGTCATTCCATTATATTTTATCATTTTTTCCGATATTATAATTCAAAGAATAGTATTATATAGCAAAATAACTGAATGGATGATTAATGTGTCACCTACACAGAACTGTTGTAATTTGTTGATGGCAAGTGAAAAAATGATCCTTTAATAAATAGTAAAAATACATTAACCTTATTTTAGAATGTAATATCAAAACAAGAATTAATTTGTCAAGCTTTCATTTTTCCACCCCCCCCCCCTATTTCCCCTCTCTATTCCCCCTTTGCCCCCTCTTTATGTCCCCAATTCATTCCCCTCTATATCCCCTCTTTATTCCCCTATTTCCTCTCTTCCCCCCCACCTATTTCCCTTTTTCATCCCCCCTTTTTCCCTCTATTTCCTCTCTTTATCAGACCTATTTTCGTCTTTATCAGACTGATTTCCCTTTTTTCGTCATCTCACATTGGGTGTATTATTTATCTTCCCTCTTTCTAACAACTTCATTTGCCCTCATTTGTGTGTGTACCCATAACCTCCCCTTCCTGAACACCTTCCCTTCTTTCCCCTTCTTTTCACCTCTTTTGCTCTTTTTCCCCTCTTATCCTCTCCTTTTTCCTCTATTTTCCATTCTTCATTCTCCTTCTTTTCCCGTCTATTTCTGCCCTATTTCCCCTCTTTTTATCCCTTTTTTCTTCTATTTTATCCTCTTTGTCTCCCCTCTTTCCCCCCCTTTTCCCTCCTTTCCCCTCTTTCCCTCTATTTCCCATTCTTCCCCTCTTTCCCTCTCTTTCCCCTCTTTTCCACTTTTTCCCCTCTCTTCCCCTCTTTTCCCCACCTGTGAGTGCACCTCGTTAGCTCGTCTCCGGACTCTAATCCCCAGTTAACAACATCCCTAATGTCAGCTGCTTAGGGCACAGGGGGGAGGTTGGGATGGGGGAGGGGGTTTGAGATGGAGTGAAAATGAGGAGTGGGGGGAGGGGGGGAGGCTATGAGGGGAGAGGGTGTGAGGGAGTGGGAAAGAATGAGGGGGTGGGTGAGAGTGAGGGTGAGAATGAAATGGGATGCTGAATGAGAATGATTGATGAGAGGAGGATTAAATGAGAATGACAGAGGAGGAGTATATATGGAGAGAGTCAACAGAGTGAGTGAGAGTGACATTAAAGAGAGTGAGAATGAGATACGGAGAAAATAAATAGAAAAACAAAAATTATTGAGTAATAAGAAAAAATGAGTCTTAACATTAAAAATCGAATTTAAAATTTTGCACAACTCATTATTTCATCAGCATCGAGATTCCTTAATACTTTTCGTATGTCTGTCTTCAGAGAGTTATTATTAGGGTGTGTATTACGTTAGACTGTCCTTCAATCACGGTATATAGACAATAGTCGTAAAAAATCAGATCCAGAGAGCTACCATGGGACACAAGTCCTTCGGGTCAAACAAAACAAGATTCTCCTTCAGGAAATTCTGGGATTTTTTCGATCCATTCACTGGCGTAGAGTCTAAAGCGCCATACACACGTAGGGTTTTTTAAGTCTTTCCACCAGACTTTTTGCTAAGCTCCTCCTACTTTTTCCACGAGAATATAAGAAAAAAGGATATAATAATTATTTATTTCAGTTGGTATCCATGATGCCTGCAGGTAACATGGATACCAACTAAGATAAATACATAATAATTAAATAAATAATAAATTATATCGTTTTCTCTTATATTCTCGTGGAAAAAGTAGGAGGAGCTTAGCAAAAAGACTGGTGGAAAGACTTAAAAAACCCTACGTGTGTACGAGGCTTTAAACAAGCATGACTTTGGTAACATCGTAAGTTCTGCGAATCCAGGGAAGCATCTCATCCTTCAGGATCTTCAAATACTTCTCTGTGTCCAGCTTATATTAAGTAAGGAGGCATCACCTTGTCATCACTGGCCATCCATGCAGAAGTCATCACACAAGCGGGATTTTAGCTTTCCACATAACTTCTGAAGTGTGAGAGGCAATAACTAAATGTTCTGGCGATTTGCAACCTCGTCAACATTGAACTTTTTCCATCGATAAAATGTGAACATGTTCTCCTTTGTTCTTGAGATGATTAAGAAGGTTTGACATCTCTGAACACTGACATCTCTTGAGCAGTGAGGATGATACGGTGTCACAAAGAAATGTTATATTCACTGAATTTTCGCATTGCTCGTAATGGCCAGATATCATCACTCTTCTATTCCCCCCACTCTTCTATTCCTTCCACTCTTCTATTCCTCCCACTCTTCTATTCCCCCACTCTTCTATTCCTTCCACTCTTCTATTCCCCCCACTCTTCTATTCCTTCCACTCTTCTATTCCTCCCACTCTTCTATTCCCCCCACTCTTCTATTCCTTCCACTCTTCTATTCCCCCCACTCTTCTATTCCCCCCACTCTTCTATTCCCCCCACTCCTCTATTCCCCCCACTCTTCTATTCCTTCCACTCTTCTATTCCCCCACTCTTCTATTCCCCCCACTCTTCTATTCCTTCCACTCTTCTTTTCCCCCCACTCTTCTATTCCCCCACTCCTCTATTCCCCCACCTATCCTATTCCCCCCACTCCCCTATTCCCTCCACTCCTCTATTCCCTCCACTCCCCTATTCCCTCCACTCCCCTATTCCCCCCACTCCCCTATTCCCCCCACTCCCCTATTCCCTCCACTCCCCTATTCCCTCCACTCCCCTATTCACCTCATACCTCAGTGTATAGTACATCCATCACATGGTGTGTCATAACAACTACAACTCACAAGACAATGGTGAAATAAATCAAATTTAATTACAAATGCTAAGATAGAATTTTTAATAAATCAACTCATGTTACTTTTCATACAATTCAATTTATTAAAAAGTTAATTTATTTTATTTTATTTTTCATATTCACGTTTTTTTAAATTAATTTGTTTAATTTTTCCACGTTTCTTTACTCTATTTTCATTCTCATTGTATTTTAAGAAAAGCTTTAAAATTTTACATTTTAACTCGTTATTTTAAATGGTGTTCATGATCCCTGTTGGATAAAAATTATGATATATGTTATATGATACCTAATTATTAAATCATTTTTTCATATGATTCGAAGATGTGGAACCGTCCGATAATTCAGAATTAACCCAAAATCATTTTCTTAATCTTTTAGCAATTTATATTTTACTGCAGTAAGTTATACATACTGGTAAGTAACTGCATTTTACTGCAGTAAGTTATACATACTGGTAAGTAACTGCATTTTACTGCAGTAAATTATACATACTGGTAAGTAACTGCATTTTACTGCAGTAAGTTATACATACTGGTAAGTAACTGCATTTTACTGCAGTAAATTATACATACTGGTAAGTAACTGCATTTTACTGCAATAAGTTATACATACTGGTAAGTAACTGCATTTTACTGCAGTAAGTTATACATACTAGTAAGTAACTGCATTTTACTGCAGTAAGTTATACATACTGGTAAGTAACTGCATTTTACTGCAGTAAGTTATAAATACTGGTAAGTAACTGCATTTTACTGCAGTAAGTTATACATACTGGTAAGTAACTGCATTTTACTGCAGTAAGTTATACATACTGGTAAGTAACTGCATTTTACTGCAGTAAATTATACATACCGGTAAGTAACTGCATTTTACTGCAGTAAGTTATACATACTGGTAAGTAACTGCATTTTACTGCAGTAAGTTATACATACTGGTAAGTAACTGCATTTTACTGCAGTAAATTATACATACCGGTAAGTAACTGCATTTTACTGCAGTAAGTTATACATACTGGTAAGTAACTGCATTTTACTGCAGTAAATTATACATACCGGTAAGTAACTGCATTTTACTGCAGTAAGTTATACATACTAGTAAGTAACTGCATTTTACTGCAGTAAGTTATACATACTGGTAAGTAACTGCGGTAGCAGATGTTAATTACCAGTACTGCAGTTACTTACCATTGCAGGTAAGTAACGGCAGTACTGTCTAGTTACCAGTACATGTTTACACACTCATTCACACCCCAGGCTATCGGTTACACACGCTACACACTCTATGTCAGAGGGTGGAGTTACGCTTGTATCGCTTGGGTAAGTTACGAGTTATTGGACGGTGACACATTGTCAATCATGTAAAAAAATATATACTAATTAAATAGATACTAAATTCTTATTTTATCGAACATAGCAACCATCATAGTAAACTAGGTGAGTAAGGGACAACCATCATAATAAACTAGGTGAGTAAGGAACAACCATCATAGTAAACTAGGTGAGTAAGGGACAACCATCATAATAAACTAGGTGAGTAAGGAACAACCATCATAGTAAACTAGGTGAGTAAGGGACAACCATCATAATAAACTAGGTGAGTAAGGAACAACCATCATAGTAAACTAGGTGAGTAAGAACAACCATCATAGTAAACTAGGTGAGTAAGGGACAACCATCATAGTGAACTAGGTGAGTAAGGGACAACCATCATAATAAACTAGGTGAGTAAGAGACTACCATCATAGTAAACTAGGTGAGTAAGGGACAACCATCATAATAAACTAGGTGAGTAAGGGACAACCATCATAATAAACTAGGTGAGTAAGAGACTACCATCATAGTAAACTAGGTGATTAAGGAACAACCATCATAGTGAACTAGGTGAGTAAGGGACAACCATCATAGTGAACTAGGTGAGTAAGGGACAACCATCATAGTGAACTAGGTGAGTAAGGAACAATAAAAAAAAACATTAAATAAACAGAAAGTTTAAATTTAGAATCATTTTATTGTACAGAAATTTCCACCTACCACATCTTCAGTATATACTATGACGTCACTATGTCCCATTCCCCTTCACTATGACGGTACTATGTTCTTTTTACCTTTCCCTATGTCATCACTATGTTCTTTTTCCCCTTCACTATGTCATCACTATGTTCTTTTTCCCCTTCACTATGTCATCACTATGTTCTTTCCCCCCTCTATGTCATCACTATGTTCTTTTTCCCCTTCACTATGTCATCACTATGTTCTTTTTCCCCTTCACTATGTCATCACTATGTTCTTTTTCCCCTTCACTATGTCATCACTATGTTCTTTCCCCCCTCTATGTAATCACTATGTTCTTTTTCCCCTTCACTATGTCATCACTATGTTCTTTCCCCCCTCTCTATGTCGTAGCTGTGTGCTACTCCTTCACATAGGAGGTGAATGGTTGATGTTTCCTAGGTGTCCATTACAATATAATGGGTAAGAGGATACGCCATCCCAGGACAGTATTTGGATCTAAAGATACACCTGAGTAGAGCTAAGGTAAAGGTAAAACACAGGTAAAGGTAAAGCACAGGTAAAGGTAAAACACAGGTAAAGGTAGAGCACAGGTAAAGGTAAAGGACAGGTAAAGGTAAAGCACAGGTAAAGGTAGAGCACAGGTAAAGGTAAAGCACAGGTAAAGGTAAAGGACAGGTAAAGGTAAAGCACAGGTAAAGGTAAAGCACAGGTAAAGGTAAAGCACAGGTAAAGGTAAAGCACAGGTAAAGCACAAGTAAAGGTAAAGCACAGGTAAAGGTAATGGTAAAACACAGGTTAAGAAACAGGTAAAAAATGTAAAATAAATAAATAAATGCCGTCTAAAATATAAGCTTCTGCAATTTCCGAAGGTAACTATAAAAAAAATTCACCAAAGAAATTACCTTTAAAATTTTCCTTAATGAAGGTGTGTACGCTTATTCCATTTGCAACTGTACATTTATTTTGAACTATTTCTATTTCCATTAAAATCATTTAACTTCCTAATATTTTCCATTAGTATTTTAGTTTTCTACTTCGCAGTCTTTTATTTTTATTTCAAAAGTTCTCTTTTATTCCATTTGCAGGTATTTGTTAGAATATTCATTTCTTCTTAATTAATTTACTATGAAGTAAGTACTGAGTAAGTACAGAGTAAGTACTGAGTAAGTACAGAGTAAGTACAGAGTAAGTACAGAGTAAGTACTGTGTAAGTACTGAGTAAGTACAGAGTAAGTACAGAGTAAGTACAGAGTAAGTACAGAGTAAGTACAGAGTAAGTACAGAGTAAATACAGAGTAAGCACAGAGTAAGTACATAGTAAGCACAGAGTAAGTACAGAGTAAGTACAAAGTAAGTACAGAGTAAGTACAGAGTAAGTACAGAGTAAGTACTGTGTAAGTACTGAGTAAGTACAGAGTAAGTACAGAGTAAGTACAGAGTGAGTACAGAGTAAGTACAGAGTAAGTACAGAGTAAATACAGAGTAAGCACAGAGTAAGTACATAGTAAGCACAGAGTAAGTACAGAGTAAGTACAGAGTAAGTACAGAGTAAGTACAGAGTAAGTACTGAGTAAGTACTGAGTAAGTACAGAGTAAGTACAGAGTAAGTACTGAGTAAGTACTGAGTAAGTATAGAATAAGTACTGAGTAAGTACAGAGTAAATACAGAGTAAGTACAGAGTAAGTACAGAGTAAGTACAGAGTAAGTATAGAATAAGTACAGAGTAAGTATAGAATAAGTACACAGTAAGTCCAGAGTAAGTACAGAGTAAGTATAGAATAAGTACAGAATAAGTACAGAGTAAGTACAGAGTAAGTACAAAGTAAGTACAGAGTAAGTACAGAGTAAGTACAAAGTAAGTACAGAGTAAGTACAGAGTAAGTACAGAGTAAGTACAGAGTAAGTACAGAGTAAATACAGAGTAAGCACAGAGTAAGTACATAGTAAGCACAGAGTAAGTACAGAGTAAGTACAAAGTAAGTACAGAGTAAGTACAGAGTAAGTACAGAGTAAGTACTGTGTAAGTACTGAGTAAGTACAGAGTAAGTACAGAGTAAGTACAGAGTGAGTACAGAGTAAGTACAGAGTAAGTACAGAGTAAATACAGAGTAAGCACAGAGTAAGTACATAGTAAGCACAGAGTAAGTACAGAGTAAGTACAGAGTAAGTACAGAGTAAGTACAGAGTAAGTACTGAGTAAGTACTGAGTAAGTACAGAGTAAGTACAGAGTGAGTACTGAGTAAGTACTGAGTAAGTATAGAATAAGTACTGAGTAAGTACAGAGTAAGTACAGAGTAAGTACAGAGTAAGTACAGAGTAAGTATAGAATAAGTACAGAGTAAGTATAGAATAAGTACACAGTAAGTCCAGAGTAAGTACAGAGTAAGTATAGAATAAGTACAGAATAAGTACAGAGTAAGTACAGAGTAAGTACAAAGTAAGTACAGAGTAAGTACAGAGTAAGTACAGAGTAAGTACAAAGTAAGTACAGAGTAAGTACAGAGTTAGTACAGAGTAAGTACAGAGTAAGTACAGAGTAAGTACAGAGTAAGTACTGAGTAAGTACTGAGTAAGTACTGTGTAAGTACTGAGTTAGTACAGAGTAAGTACAGAGTAAGTACTGAGTAAGTACAGAGTAAGTACTGAGTAAGTACTGAGTTAGTACAGAGTAAGTACAGAGTAAGTACTGAGTAAGTACTGAGTAAGTACAGAGGAAGTACTGAGTAAGTACTGAGTAAGTACTGAGTAAGTACTGAGTTAGTACAGAGTAAGTACAGAGTAAGTACAGAGTAAGTACAGAGTAAGTACAGAGTAAGTACAGAGTAAGTATAGAATAAGTACAGAGTAAGTATAGAATAAGTACAGAGTAAGTACAGAGTAAGTACAGAGTAAGTATAGAATAAGTACAGAGTAAGTACAGAGTAAGTACAGAGTAAGTACAGAGTAAGTACTGAGTAAGTACAGAGTAAGTACAGAGTAAGTACAAAGTAAGTACAGAGTAAGTACTGAGTAAGTACAGAGTAAGTACAGAGTAAGTACAGAGTAAGTACAGAGTAAGTACTGAGTAAGTACTGAGTAAGTACAAAGTAAGTACAGAGTAAGTACAGAGTAAGTACATTTACTCCTGACACATGAATTACTTCACCATTTTTAGGTATGGTTAATATAGTTAACATTAACAATTTGCATAGAAATAATATTCTCAAAATCCTCCCCCCCCCCCCCCATGAAGAAAATCCCACAAACTAAACATTCAAAATCCCATAAATAACTCCATAAATATCTCATAAAATACACATAAAAAATCTTCTATAATAGACGATAGTTATTTAAAAATAAGTCAAATCTAAATTTTTAGATATTTTTATCACATTCCCATAACATTCCTTTCACATTCTCTCCATCTCAATTCATTGTAATACTCTTCATTTTCCTCTCACAGTCTTTCAAATTCCATAAGTTTTACCTCTTATAGCACACGAATTTTTTATCACATTTTCGTCCGACTCCCTCACATTCCCCTCAAATTCCCTTCAAACTTCCCTCACATTCCCCTCACATTCCTCTCACATTTCTCTCACATTCCCCTCACATTCCCTTCATACTCCCCTCAAATTTTCCTCACATTCCCTTCATACTCCACTCACATTCCCTTCACATTCCCTCACACTTCCCTCACATTCCCTTCAAACTTCCCTCACATTTCCCTCACATTCCCTCACACTCCCCTCTCATTTCCCTCACATTCCCTTCAAACTTCCCTCACATTTCCCTCACACTCCCCTCATATTCCCTTCAAACTTCCCTCACATTACCCTCACACTCCCCTCTCATGTCCCTCACATTCCCTTCAAACTTCCCTCACATTTCCCTCACACTCCCCTCATATTCCCTTCAAACTTCCCTCACATTCCCTCACACTCCCCTCTCATTTCCCTCACATTCCCTTCAAACTTCCCTCACATTTCCCTCACACTCCCCTCATATTCCCTTCAAACTTCCCTCACATTTCCCTCACACTCCCCTCATATTCCCTTCAAACTTCCCTCACATTCCCTCACACTCCCCTCATATTCCCTTCAAACTTCCCTCACATTACCCTCACACTCCCCTTTCATTTCCCTCACATTCCCTTCAAACTTCCCTCACATTTCCCTCACACTCCCCTCTCATTTCCCTCACATTCCCTTCAAACTTCCCTCACATTCCCTCACACTCTCCTCTCATTTCCCTCACATTCCCTTCAAACTTCCCTCACATTTCCCTCACACTCCCCTCATATTCCCTTCAAACTTCCCTCACATTTCCCTCACACTCCCCTCACATTCCCCTCACATTTCCCTCACATTCCCCTCACACTCCCCTCACATTTCCCCTCACATCGTGTGCAGCAGAGTAGCCTGACAGGTTTTCCCCTCTGGTGCACTTGCCTCGTTCAGTCTTCCTTCATTTGCACTCCTCACTGACAAGCCCCCCCCCCCTCCCCCTGCCCCCTAGTTACCTTTTATCTCTCATACCCCCCCCCCCCTCCTCTTATCTCGAGGCAATCAGCACTCCCCGTCCTTTTTCATCCTATCATCAGAAAAGACTTTCATAGCAGCCATGGTTGAAACAAAGTCAAACTCTACGGTGAATTGCATGACACAACCAGCACAAGCAGAGGGAGGGTGAGTGGGAGAATGAGGGAGAATGATGGAGAGTGAGAGAAAATGAGAGCAAGAACAGGGTGAGTGAGAGTGAGTGAGAGTGAATGAAAACAAGCAGAGGGTGAGTGAGAGTGAGGGAAAGTGAGTGAGAGCGAGTGAGAGTGAGTGAGAGCAAGCAGAGGGTGAGTGAGAGCAAGCAGAGGGTGAGTGAGAGCAAGCAGAGGGTGAGTGAGAGCAAGCAGAGGGTGAGTGAGAGTGAGGGAAAGTGAGTGAGAGTGAGTGAGAGCAAGCAGAGGGTGAGTGAGAGCAAGCAGGGGGTGAGTGAGAGCAAGCAGAGGGTGAGTGAGAGCAAGCAAAGGATGAGTGAAAGCAAGCAAAGGATGAGTGAAAGCAAGCAGAGGGTGAGTGAGAGCAAGCAAAGGATGAGTGAAAGCAAGCAGAGGGTGAATGAGAGCAAGCAGAGGGTGAGTGAGAGTGAGTG
>CANNZV010004574.1:39341-78144 GCA_947561585.1 Caprella mutica
CCATAAAGTTTACAACACTGACTCCAAAAGACTGTTGTGTCACTCTAAAGTTTGAAAATGTGTAGAAAATTATACCGCTGAAACTTTTACATAAATGTAGGGTAAGTTTAGAGTTATCGAACAGTTCCATGTTTTCGATCATATATGAATAAATAATATAAAAATTATTATTACAGTGTTGTGTAATAATAATAATTTTTATATTGTTTTTTCTTATATGACCGAAGATGTAGTACTGACCGATAATTCAAACTTACCCTACTCCTTACTTGCTAGATAGAACCTTTGGCCTATTTTATTTTCAATGACTATAAAATGAATAAACAGGCATACACACTATTGCACATACACACCTACAGAAAGAACACATACACCTACACAAGACACACATTCAAACGTACACGAATTCCACAGGCGGTAAATTTTCTAATAAAATATAAAGTTCTGGATAAGTAGTGTGGTATTTTATTTCTAAAGAGACACAGCCACCTGCAGACACTTGGCCTTGTAATTGAGAATGAAATATAACAAATATAATGGTAGTAGATTGGGGGGGGGGGGGAATTAGTAGGGAATGGGGGTTGCTTTAACTCTTCACTGTGCATTTTATTCACAACTATTGGTGGTTGTTTAACCCTTCACTGTGTACTTTATTTACAACTATTGGTGGTTGTTTTAACTCTTCACTGTGCACTTCATTTACAACTATTGGTGGTTGTTTTAACCCTTCACTGTGCATTTTATTCACAACTATTGGTGGTTGTTTAACCCTTCACTGTGCACTTTATTTACAACTATTGGTGGTTGTTTTAACCCTTCACTGTGCACTTTATTTACAACTATTGGTGGTTGCTTTAGCCCTTCACTGTGCACTTTATTTACAACTATTGGTGGTTGCTTTAGCCCTTCACTGTGCACTTTATTTACAACTATTGGTGGTTGCTTTAGCCCTTCACTGTGCACTCTAATCAATAGAATTAAAAACAGAGTCAATTAATTGAATAAAAAATAGAATCAATCAATAGAATAAAAAATAGAGTCAATCAATAGAATAGAAATAGAGTCAATCAATAGAATAAAAAATAGAATCAATCATAAGAATAAAAATAGAGTCAATTAATTGAATAAAAAATAGAATCAATCAATAGAATAAAAAATAGAGTCAATCAATAGAATAGAAATAGAGTCAATCAATAGAATAAAAAATAGAATCAATCATAAGAATAAAAATAGAATCAATTAATAGAATAAAAAATAGAATCAATCAATAGAGTATAAAATAGAGTCAATCAATAGAATAAAAAATAGAATCAATCACTAGAATAAAAAATAGAGTCAATCAATAGAATAAAAATAGAATCAATCAATAGAATAAAAAATAGAATCAATCAATAGAATAAAAAATAGAGTCAATCAATAGAATAAAAAATAGAGTCAATTAATAGAATAAAAAATAGAATCAATTAATAGAATAAAAAATAGAATCAATCAATAGAGTATAAAATAGAGTCAATCAATAGAATAAAAAATAGAATCAATCAATAGAATAAAAAATAGAATCAATCACTAGAATAAAAAATAGAGTCAATCAATAGAATAAAAAATAGAGTCAATCAATAGAATATAAAATAGAGTCAATCAATAGAATAAAAAATAGAATCAATCAATAGAATATAAAATAGAGTCAATCAATAGAATAAAAAATAGAGTCAATCAATAGAATAAAAAATAGAATCAATCAATAGAATAAAAAATAGAGTCAATCAATAGAATAAAAAATAGAGACAATCAATGGAATAAAAAATAGAGTCAATCAATAGAATAAAAAATAGAATCAATCAATAGAATAAAAAATAGAGTCAATCAATAGAATAAAAAATAGAGTCTATCAATAGAATAAAAAATAGAGACAATCAATAGAATAAAAAATAGAGTCTATCAATAGAATAAAAAATAGAGACAATCAATAGAATAAAAAATAGAGTCTATCAATAGAATAAAAAATAGAGACAATCAATAGAATAAAAAATAGAATCAATCAATAGAATCATTTAAAATAGAATCAATCATAAGAATAAAAATAGAATCAATTAATAGAATAAAAAATAGAATCAATCAATAGAGTATAAAATAGAGTCAATCAATAGAATCATTTAAAATAGAGTCAATCAATAGAATAAAAAATAGAGTCAATCAATAGAATAAAAAATAGAGTCAATCAATAGAATAAAAAATAGAATCAATCAATAGAATCATTTAAAATAGAATCAATCATAAGAATAAAAATAGAATCAATTAATAGAATAAAAAATAGAATCAATCAATAGAGTATAAAATAGAGTCAATCAATAGAATCATTTAAAATAGAGTCAATCAATAGAATATAAAATAGAGTCAATCAATAGAATAAAAAATAGAATCAATCAATAGAATATAAAATAGAGTCAATCAATAGAATAAAAAATAGAGTCAATCAATAGAATAAAAAATAGAATCAATCAATAGAATTATTTAAAATAGAATCAATCATAAGAATAAAAATAGAATCAATTAATAGAATAAAAAATAGAATCAATCAATAGAGTATAAAATAGAGTCAATCAATAGAATTATTTAAAATAGAGTCAATCATAAGAATAAAAATAGAATCAATTAATAGAATAAAAAATAGAGACAATCAATAGAATAAAAAATAGAGTCAATCAATAGAATATAAAATAGAGTCAATCAATAGAATAAAAAATAGAGACAATCAATAGAATAAAAAATAGAGTCAATCAATAGAATAAAAAATAGAATCAATCAATAGAGTATAAAATAGAGTCAATCAATAGAATCATTTAAAATAGAGTCAATCAATAGAATAAAAAATAGAGTCAATCAATAGAATAAAAAATAGAGTCAATCAATAGAATAAAAAATAGAATCAATCAATAGAATCATTTAAAATAGAATCAATCATAAGAATAAAAATAGAATCAATTAATAGAATAAAAAATAGAATCAATCAATAGAGTATAAAATAGAGTCAATCAATAGAATAAAAAATAGAATCAATCAATAGAGTATAAAATAGAGTCAATCAATAGAATAAAAAATAGAGACAATCAATAGAATAAAAAATAGAGACAATCAATAGAATAAAAAATAGAGTCAATCAATAGAATATAAAATAGAGTCAATCAATAGAATAAAAAATAGAGACAATCAATAGAATAAAAAATAGAGTCAATCAATAGAATAAAAAATAGAATCAATCAATAGAGTATAAAATAGAGTCAATCAATAGAATCATTTAAAATAGAGTCAATCAATAGAATAAAAAATAGAGACAATCAATAGAATAAAAAATAGAGTCAATCAATAGAATATAAAATAGAGTCAATCAATAGAATAAAAAATAGAGACAATCAATAGAATAAAAAATAGAGTCAATCAATAGAATAAAAAATAGAATCAATCAATAGAGTATAAAATAGAGTCAATCAATAGAATCATTTAAAATAGAGTCAATCAATAGAATAAAAAATAGAGACAATCAATAGAATATAAAATACAATAGAATAAAAAATAGAGTCAATCAATAGAATAAAAAATAGAGTCAATCAATAGAATAAAAAATAGAGTCAATCAATAGAATAAAAAATAGAGTCAATCAATAGAATAAAAAATAGAGTTAATCAATAGAATCATTTAAAATAGAATCAATTTCTAAAATTTAGTGCGAATCAAACTCAAATTAAAAAATTTCTAAAAATTCACGGAATTAATTCATGAATTTCCATTCATAAGAAATGTTAATATAATCATTTTTAATTGACAGGAGTCATATATACAAATAAAAAAAGTTAAATCATTGATTAATCATTAAAATTTTCTTCTAAGTCATATTACAATTTCTATATTTTTTATATATTACATTGTGTTTCTAATTAATAAACTAATAATTGAGCCATAAAATTAAAACAATCTAACTTTGTTTATTATAAAATATAAATTGTCTTTATTTATGATCTAATTTTATTTACATTGAAATTAGTTATCAATTTTGATGTAATACATTTGAACATATTATACCACTATTTAATAAATCAATTTATTATTAATACATTTTGATTATAAATTTATGATAATTTTATTACTAAATATATTAATAAAAGTGATTAATATCAATTCTGCAGAATTATAAGGTGAATATGAATTGATTTTAAATTGTAATAACCCAATTATGTATGTAAAATAAATTAAATTACATGTACCACATAATTAAATTGTTTTCGATATATTTTATTTAAAATAATTCTCAGTAAATTGAAATTTAATTTGCATATTAGTTTTTCTGTCTAGTAATTCATTATAACTAAAAATAATATTAATGCCCTGATTTTTAACACCAGAATTAAGGTCAATTACCCTCGTTAAAATCCCAGAATTAAGGTCATTACCTTCGTTAAAATCCCAGAATTAAGGTCATTTACCTTCGTTAAAATCCAAGAAATAAGGTCATTTACCTTCGTTAAAATCCAAGAAATAAGGTCGTTTACCTTCGTTAAAATCCCAGAATTAAGGTCATTTACCTTCGTTAAAATCCCAGAATTAAGGTCATTTACCTTCGTTAAAATCCAAGAAATAAGGTCATTTACCTTCGTTAAAACACCAGAATTAAGGTCATTTACCTTCGTTAAAATCCCAGAATTAAGGTCATTACCTTCGTTAAAATCTAAGAAATAAGGTCATTTACCTTCGTTAAAATCTAAGAAATAAGGTCATTTACCTTCGTTAAAATCCAAGAAATAAGGTCATTTACCTTCGTTAAAATCCCAGAATTAAGGTCATTTACCTTCGTTAAAATCCCAGAATTAAGGTCATTTACCTTCGTTAAAATCCAAGAAATAAGGTCATTTACCTTCGTTAAAACACCAGAATTAAGGTCATTTACCTTCGTTAAAATCTCAGAATTAAGGTCATTTACCTTCGTTAAAAACCCAGAATTAAGGTCATTTACCCTCGTTCAAACCCAATTGCAGCACGAAAATAACCCTAGAATCCTCAAGAGTTGCCCCAGAATCTCGGAAAGTTACCCAAGTGTCCCTTCGAGTTACCCCATAATCACCCAAAGTTACCCTAGTGTCCCCAAGAGTTACCCCATAATCACCCAAAGTTACCCTAGTGTCACCAAGAGTTACCCAAGAATCACTGTAAGTTCCCCTTTTCAGGCCATATCATTCAGGAGGCATGGTTGGTATTAAGATTAAGGCGGTGAAAAAGTCACCTCGGCTGTTTACTTTAAGTCTGATTTTTACTTCCAATTAGGGGGACTTTTAGTGATTAATCCGGAGATAGAAAACAATGGAGTTTTAATTGGCATGTATTCCATAAAATGTTTGTAAAAGACTCGGAGAGTTAGCTCACCAGTGAGCATTACTGACACCAGTGAGCATTACTGACACCAGTGAGCATTACTGACACCAGTGAGCATTACTGACACCAGTGAGCATTACTGACACCAGTGAGCATTACTGACACCAGTGAGCATTACTGACACCAGTGAGCATTACTGACACCAGTGAGCATTACTGGAACACTGTTAAAGTACTGAAAAATAACGTCACTTTGCACTCTATCGATGTTATTAGGATAATTTTCAGGTGATGGATGAAAAACAATTAACAAAAATGACAGTATTTGTTTTTAAAATCCTCTAGCTATCACAAAGACTACTTTATTTCAATTGTAATAAACAAATATATACAAAGTTTATAATCTATACATACTAGTGTCCAACCCATCAAATATGAAGCAGTATAATTTGATTTTTATTTTTAAATTATCCTGATATGGTAATTAAGATTTTTTAGAAAATTGTCCATTTTTTGTTACCCCGATTATTTATCGCGATTTTTATCATCAAATTTTTTCCAATCATTCAGTTTTTGTTTTCTAATTTATATATATAACAATAAACGTATTTTCAACCAGATATTTTAATCATCCGGATTTTTTACTTTTTGTTATCCGTATTTCTCAAGTGTATTACCCGTCAAAAATGACGGACTAAATACTTTTAATTTTCTGGATAAATTAATAAGGTTTGAAAGACATCGGTATTTTTTGTCATTTGAAATTTTGTATTATTTTAATTTTCTGGTATCGGGATTGTTCTGTTTTCCGAATTTTTGTTTTACTGTTTTTCGTTTTTTTTCTGTTGTCGGTTTTTCGTTTTTTTTTCAAAATTATTCTTTTGGATTTTTTGGTTTACCGTGGATTATTTCAATTTCCGGATATTTTGGTCGTATTTTTCGGTTTTCCAGAATTTTTAATTTTTCATGATTTTTCTGTTTATCTTGATTTTTCAGTTTTCCAGATATTTTAGTTTTACCGATGTTTCAGAATTCTGAAATTTTCATTTTTTTAGAATTTTCATTTCTTTAGATTTCATTTTTTTTAGATTTTCATTTTTTTAGAATTTTCATTTTTTTAGATTTTCAGTTCAATAACATCGTATCTTAAATTTAATTAAACGGATTAAACAGTCATTCTATCAACAGCGCCACTTAAAGGTTTTCGAAAAATTAAAGAAGCACAAATTAAAAGGAAAAAAATAATCATTTAATTGGCACACTAACGTTAATAATTCATAAAAACTATAGTTTTAACTTTTCAGAGTGACAAAATAATTTTGTTAAATTGTATATATTATTATTCAAATAAATTCCTAACCCCATTTATTGCATTCTCAATGAATGAGCAAATACAAAAAAATAAAAATGGGAGCGATAGAAACTTCTTTTATATTAAATATTCTATCGAAAACATTTAATAAACACCTTCCACCCTACCTGATAGCTCTCTCTAATTACTCCCCCCCGCCTCGAATTTAAATCCCCCCCCCCCCTACACTTCTGGGTACCCCAACTGATGAACTTCCTTCATTGCAAACTTTGATTCCCCATTACTTCCCTCACCATCACCCACACTGTTAGTTACCATATTCACCCTCACTGTTAGTTACCATATTCACCCTCACTGTTAGTTACCATATTCACCCTCACTGTTAGTTACCATATTCACCCTCACTGTTAGTTACCATATTCACCCTCACTGTTAGTTACCATATTCACCCTCACTGTTAGTTACCATATTCACCCTCACTGTTAGTTACCATATTCACCCTCACTGTTAGTTACCATATTCACCCTCACTGTTAGTTACCATATTCACCCTCACTGTTAGTTACCATATTCACCCTCACTGTTAGTTACCATATTCTCCCTCACTGTTAGTTACCATATTCACCCTCGCTGTTAGTTACCATATTCACCCTCACTGTTAGTTACCATATTCACCCTCACTGTTAGTTACCATATTCACCCTCACTGTTAGTTACCATATTCACCCTCACTGTTAGTTACCATATTCACCCTCACTGTTAGTTACCATATTCACCCTCACTGTTAGTTACCATATTCACCCTCACTGTTAGTTACCATATTCACCCTCACTGTTACTTACCATATTCACCCTCACTGTTAGTTACCATATTCACCCTCACTGTTAGTTACCATATTCTCCCTCACTGTTAGTTACCATATTCACCCTCGCTGTTAGTTACCATATTCACCCTCACTGTTAGTTACCATATTCACCCTCACTGTTAGTTACCATATTCTCCCTCACTGTTAGTTACCATATTCACCCTCGCTGTTAGTTACCATATTCACCCTCGCTGTTAGTTACCATTTTCACCCTCTTTATTCATTCTCATATTTACATTATCATTTTCTTTCTTTTTCAAACCAAAATTCTCAATTCTGATACTATAAAACTTTCAAGGTCAAGAAGACTTTCAAGGTCAAGAGGACTTTCAAGGTCAAGAGAAAAATTATATTTTCATCTTCCTGTGACGTCATCTAGATGTCAAATTTCTATCCCAGTTCATCAAATGAGAGATACAAATTTCAAAGGGGTGTCTTTTATCAAGATTTATAATTAAATGTTCAAAAGAATGAAAATTAATTTAGCATATTCATGAATATTATTTGAAGCGTTTTGATAATATTTTGAAGTACATTGAAATATAGCCATCATTGTAAGAGTAAAATAGATTTTAACTACTTTGGCCACTCTTCCTCACAATCATCACTCTCCCTCATTTTCCATCAATCTTCCTCACCTCAATCACTTTAATGAGTCTAATCACTCTCCTTCACACCCATCACTCTCCTTCACACCCATCACTCTCCTTCACACCCATCACTCTCCTTCACACCCATCACTCTCCTTCACACCCATCACTCTCCTTCACACCCATCACTCTCCTTCATACCCATCACTCTCCTTCACACCCATCACTCTCCTTCACACCCATCACTCTCCTTCACACCCATCACTCTCCTTCACACCCATCACTCTCCTCCACACCCATCACTCTCCTTCCCACCCATCACTCTCCTTCACACCCATCACTCTCCTTCACACCCATCACTCTCCTTCACACCCATCACTCTCCTTCACACCCATCATTCTCCTTCACACCCATCATTCTCCTTCACACCCATCACTCTCCTTCACACCCATCACTCTCCTTCACACCCATCACTCTCCTTCACACCCATCATTCTCCTTCACACCCATCACTCTCCTTCACACCCATCACTCTCCTTCACACCAATCACTCTCCTTCACACCCATCACTCTCCTTCACACCCATCACTCTCCTTCACACCAATCACTCTCCTTCACACCCATCACTCTCCTTCACACCCATCACTCTCCTTCACACCAATCACTCTCCTTCACACCCATCACTCTCCTTCACACCCATCACTCTCCTTCACACTCATCACTCTCCTTCCCTCTATAGAAGCAACCCCAAGGATTTCTTCGCTTACATTAATAGCAGAAAGCCGTTCAGAAGCTCCATCGGACCAATCAAGACAACCCAAAGAGTGTTGGCAGCTTCGGATGTCACTGACTGAGATAGTTTGAACTGTTGAGGAGGTAGTACACAAACTTGGCAAGATGGACCCAAACAAGGCAGTTGGTCCTGATGGATTCTTACCGAATGTGATGAAATAAGTTAAAGATGATTTGGCGGCACATCTGCATCAGATTTCCAATGTCTCTTTGGAGTCGGGCGAGGTCGCTGACGACATGAGGATCGCAGATGTGACCCCAATCTTCAAGACAGGTCAGACCACCGACAGCAGTAGCTACAAGCCGATTAGTTTGATGTCGGCTATTGGAAAGCTGCTTGAATCCATCATCAAATCATCAAGGATAAAATTGTGGCTCACCTAGAAGACCACCAACTCATACGAAAGAGTCAGCATGGCTTTCTTCGCGGGATGTCATGCCTGACAAATATACCATAGTTCTTCTACAACGTTCTTCAGGAGCATTACATATCCATGCTATTGGCATCGTCTACCTTGATGAAATGAATGCCTTTCACGACGTACCTCACAAGATGCTAACGGTGAAAATAGCAGCTATTTTGTGGGTGGTCGAGTTCTACAATGGATCAGATGGCTAAATAACAGGCGACAAAGAGTGGGAGTACATGATGTAATCTCTGTGTAGAGTTTCGTAACCAGCGAAACTCC
The DNA here is from genome assembly GCA_947561585.1 of Caprella mutica. Taxonomy (NCBI): domain Eukaryota; kingdom Metazoa; phylum Arthropoda; class Malacostraca; order Amphipoda; family Caprellidae; genus Caprella; species Caprella mutica. Next base: position 48,947 of record CANNZV010004574.1, read on the forward strand.
CTAGAGCTCAGTCCTTGGTCCTCTGCTCTTTATTATTTACATAAATGACCTTGACGTAGGATTAAACAGTAGGGTATCCAAATTTTCTGACGACGCAAAGATTGGCATCAACGCTGCGAGTCCAGAGGCCATCGGACAACTCCAGCGTAATCTTTCTAAGATCGGAGAATGATCGGAAAAATTGCAGATGACCTTCAATGTGGACAAGTATAGAGAACATTATGCTGGTTGTCTTGGAATGATTATCACCAGGAACCTTAAGTTCCCTTGACAGTGACTGGAAGCTGAGAAAAAGAGCAAACAAGATCTTATGGTGCATCAAGAGGCAATTCAGATGCCAAACCAGAGAGACAGTACTCAACCCGTACATTGACCACTCTCTGGAGGAACTCTCTTATGGAGTTTGCGGTCCAGTTCTGGACACAAACGTTGTGAGCGGATATCCAGCGAGTGGAACGGGTGCAAGCGAGGGGGTAACTGAAATCCGATCCAAGGGATAAACACGTCGGTAAGAAGATCTGGGCCTCTTCACGCTTGAGCAGCGACGCTTATGGGTTCAACTCATTGAAAATTTTGAGTTCCTTCGAAGGATAAGTCGAGTTGATCCCGAATACTACGTTTTGCTCTGTGTGAAACCCACCCGCAACCACTGGTGGAATGTGGTTATGCCTAGGTTCACCACTGTTCAGCTGGTGAAATTCATTCTGGTAAAGATCTGTAATGCTTGGAACAAAATGCCAGAAAGACAGTCAGCACTGACTGAGAAAAAACTTGACGCATTTACGAGACAAGAAATAACAGGTCACCCCCTGCATCCTGTCACCGTCTCATGAACTGTTTCCAGGCAGGTCCTGTTAAGAGGACAGTGATTGGCGGGTGTGACTATCAAAATCCAGGATAGAACTTGGAGCTCATGATTGTACCCAAACTGTCCTCCAACGCCTGGTAGTGGTTCTCCCTTTTTCAGATTTGTGAGTACAGTTTGGAGTGCATAGGCTCCAAGTGGGGAGTGAGTGGGAGAGAATCCCTGCTTCGTTGTTAACTCAACGTCGAGCGCACAGCTGGCTGTGTACATGGCTCTTCAGTGGATGGGAATATTATGCTTGTGAAGGTTCTTTTCCCTTGTGACCCTCATTCTCCCTCTCTTTCCATCACTTTCCCTCATTCTACATCACTCTCCCTCACTCTTTACCATTCTCCATCTCTTTCCATCACTTTCCCTCATTCTACATCACTCTCCCTCACTCTTTACCATTCTCCCTCCCTTTCCATCACTTTCCCTCATTCTACATCACTCTCCCTCACTCTTTACCATTCTCCCTCTCTTTCCATCACTTTCCCTCATTCTACATCACTCTCCCTCACTCTTTACCATTCTCCCTCTCTTTCCATCACTTTCCCTCATTCTACATCACTCTCCCTCATTCTTTACCATTCTCCCTCTCTTTCCATCACTTTCCCTCATTCTACATCACTCTCCCTCACTCTTTACCATTCTCCCTCTCTTTCCATCACTCACCCTCACTCTCTCCTACTCTCCCTCACTCTCCCTCACTTTCCACTCACTCTCCCCAACTCTTCCTCACTCTCCTTCACCCTTCCTCAATCTCACTCACTCTCCTTCATTCTCCCTCACTCTCCCACACTCTCCTTCACTCTCCTTCACTCTACCTCACTCTCCCACACTCTCCTTCACTCTCCTTCACTCTCCCTTACTCTCCTTCACCCTCCCTCACTCTCCCTCACTCTCCCACACACTCCTTCACTCTCCCTCACTCTCCCACACTCTCCTTCACTCTCCCTCACTCTCCCTCACTCTCCCACACTCTCCTTCACTCTCCTTCACTCTCCCTCACTCTCTGCAATCAGCAGGCTTCACCACTAATCTCCTGAGGTTCTTCGGACTAAGGTCTAACATCTCATAAACATCGCCACAACGCTTCATTTCACTCCTAACCACACAGTTCCAGTAGGATAACTTACCCTCACTCCACACTCCACACACCTCACTTTCTCACAACCACAGCAGCTGTGGGTTGAAGTGGGTAGAGGTTAACTAGCCGAGGCAAAGTGGGTAAAAGGTTTCAGTGGTGGAGAGCTGTCGGGCCCCAGGCCATCCGCTTTACTACCGGGGGGAGGGGGAGATTGGAAGGGGGGGGGGGAGACTTAGCAAGGGGATTCACATGTCTCTATGTGTAAGTATATATACATATTTTATATTATATATATATAGACGGTAAGTTACAAATTATCGGTCAGTTTCACATCTTCGGTCATGCAAGAAAAAACGATATAATTAAAATTGAATAATTAGTATTATATAATTTTTTCTTATGTGACCGAAGATGTGTAACTGACCGATAATTCGTAACTTACTCTATTTATATATGTCTGTATGTGCATGTAGAACATCTATATTTTTTAAGGCAAATTAATTTTTGAAATAATAAATAATTCTAAAATAATAACAAATTATAAAAATAAAGGAATTTATATTATATCATCGAAATTTGGCATACATTGCTTTTAGCCAGGGTGAATATAGAGTACACATTTTCCAGTAATATTATCAATAGGAAAAAATAAATAAAAGTAATCTAAATAAAAATAAGGCTCGAGAAATAATGTATAATTTCTAAGTAAAAAGTTATTTAATCTAAACACTAATGAGAAACAAAACATAAATAAAGATAAAAAAAATTTAAAATCATTAAACATGGAAACGTCACTAAAATTTCAAAATCTCTAAAACATTTGAAAGTTACTAAAATTAAAAATCTCTAAAACATGGAGAAGTCACTAAATTTCCAAAAATCTCTAAAACATTTGAAAGTTACTAAAATTAAAAATCTCTAAAACATGGAAACGTCACTAAAAGCAAGTTACTAAAAATTCAAAATCACTAAACATAGCAAGTTACTAAAAATTAAAAAAAACACTAAACATAGCAAGTTACCAAAAATTCTTAATTACTAAACATAGCAAGTTACTAAAGTTTCAAAATCACTAAACTTAGAAAGTTACTAAAATATCAAAATCGTTAATTTTGGAAATGTTAGTTAAAAATTTGAAATTACTAAAACATGGAAAAGTTACTTAAATCAAAAATAACTAAAATTAAAAATTAATTAATATTTTAAAATATTACTGAAAATTATAAAAATATGTTGAATTAAAGAAACATTAAGTGTTTATAAGTTAATTCGCAGGATTCAAATTTTAATTCAAGATAGACAAATATATATATAGTGAGGGTACGTAGATTTTATTTGGCAAAAATATTCTTTGTACATAAGAACAAAATGAAATTCTAATAGAGTAATAAGGGCCTCTTATACCATCTCATACTGTAAAAAATAACCTATGTGTGTTTTAAAACTGTTTTAGACTGTATAAAGGGCCGTACACACGTAGGGTTTTTTAAGTCTTTCCACCAGACTTTTTGCTAAGCTCCTCCTACTTTTTCCACGAGAATATAAGAAAAAAGGATATAATAATTATTTATTTTAGTTGCAGGTATCATGGATACCAACTAAAATAAATAAATAATAATGAAATAAATAATAATTATATCATTTTTTTATATTCTCGTGGAAAAAGTAGGAGGAGCTTAGCAAAAAGTCTGGTGGAAAGACTTAAAAAACCCTGCGTGTGTACGGCCCTTTATACATACAGGTATTCTTATTGATTTAATATATCAATTTGAAACTGCATCGTCTTATTAAATATTTTTAATGTTTTATGAAAAATTAAATAAAAAATGTAAAATTCCACAAGCTGTAACTTTTACAAATGTATATGTGTATATGTTCCGCGCCATTTGCCGATTTGCACAATCTCGAGAATGCGCTGCGCTTTTTTTGGATCTTTGAAAATATGCGACAATCTCGAGAGTGTGCAAGGCAGGTAAAGGGTATGGAGCAGAACCAACAGTGATAGAGTAGATAATCAATTATTTATGCATTTAATTAGTCCATTTTATCGAAATATGATAGTTAAAGCTATACACATAATAACTTGGTAATATATTGGTAACTAGACTACATGCACTCGGTAAGCGCATACCTTCGCCACCGCTTATCCGTTTGCTATCAAAATATAATAAACTGGTGGCTGGATAGAAACCAATCGTCCCACAAAAATGCATGCAATATGGTTCAATACTTTTTGAGTTATTGAGTTTTGAATGACCTTGACCTTGACCTTTGACCAGATCGCTCCCAAAATTCTACTAAATTGTTCCTGGTCATTGCCCAATCGTTTAATCATATTTCAGACAATTTGGTTTTTAATACTTTTTGAGTTATTAAGTTATAAATGGTCTTGACCTTGATCTTTGACCCGATCACTCCCAAAATATAACAAAATTGTTCCTGTATATTGACCAATCGTCCCACCAAGTTTCATGCAATATGGTTCAATACTTTTTAAGTTATAAATGACCATGACCTTGACCTTTGACCGGGTCACTCTATAAATTCTACCAGCAGGTCACTGGAAATGGACCAATCGTTTCACCAAATTTCAGACAATTTGGTTTTTAATACTTTTGAGTTATTAAGTTATAAATGGCCTTGACCTTGATCTTTGACCCGATCGCTCCCAAAATAAAACAAAATTGTTCCTGTATATTGACCAATCGTCCAACCAAGTTTCATGCAATATGGTTCAATACTTTTAAAGTTATAAATGACCATGACCTTGACCTTTGACCGGGTCACTCCATAAATTCTACCAGCAGGTTACTGGAAATGGACCAATCGTTTCACCAAATTTCAGGCAATTTGGTTTTTAATACTTTTTGAGTTATTAAGTTATAAATGGCCTTGACCTTGATCTTTGACCTTTGACCCGATCGCTCCCAAAATATAACAAAATTGTTCCTGTATATTGACCAATCGTCCAACCAAGTTTCATGCAATATGGTTCAATACTTTTCAAGTTATAAATGACCATGACCTTGACCTTTGACCGGGTCACTCCATAAATTCTACCAGCAGGTCACTGGACATGGACCAATCGTTTCACCAAATTTCAGGCAATTTGGTTGGACACTTTTTCAGTTATGCGAATAACAAGATGATAAATAAATAAATAAATTCCGATGAAAATATGACCTTCCCGCATTCTGCGAAGGTAATTAAGCTTGAGTTAGTTACTCAAAGAAAACTTGAACAAGTATCTTTTGGTTTGCTTAGTGATTGGTACAATTGTATCAGATTTGGTACTTTTGGTCTACCACTTTTGTATGTAAAGATTAATAAGAAGTAACGCATGTAAAAACTGGTACCAGACATTCTACCGAACGTTTAGAATTAACCTCCTTTGATTTCTCTTTGTTTTTAATGTAAAATATCGTCTTGTAAATTAAATGAAAAAATGAAAGAAAGTTTTCCATAAAATTACATGCTATTGATAAGAATTAGTAATTTGATAAAACGCGCACACGACCTTTGCGCACTCTCGAGATTGTAGCACATTTTCAAGATCTTAAAAATGCGCAGCATATTCTATAGATTGTGCAAAACACATCTATTAGGATTTGGCAATTCATTTTATTATTTACTCATTTTAATCGCACATTTTAACAGTTAATTTTGTACCACTAATTTCACAACCTGATCAACTATTAAAATGACCTTATTTTAAAACAGAAAATTTAGACTATATTGTTACTCATTAGGGTAACTTCCAAGTTATCGGAAATTTCCGCATTTCCGATCATATAAAAAGTCGTATAATTTAACATTTCGTTATTTTAATTGGTATCCATGATATCTGTAGGTATCATGGATGCTAATTGGATACCATTGGAAATTCATAACTTTAATTGGTATTCATGATACCTGGACGAAATAACTGGAAATAACGAGTAAAAACTGTTAAATAATTAAAATTTTTCTTAAATTATCGAAAATGTGGAACTATCCCATAATTCGGAACTAACCCCAGCCCAAAACAGTTTTCTATCAATTTCATTTGAAGCAACATATGTGAGATTTTAGACATAAATAGTTCGGTATCAGCTGAACTACTAAATTACTCTACTGACCACTTGTGCTTTTTATTGTGCCTTTCTGTCTTCAAATAGAAACATGTTTAACCCTCTCTGCCATGATTTAATTTAAACGTAAAGTTCTTTATTTCCTAGTAATTAATATATAGGTAAACTTGTTGAACAATAAAGAAGAAGATATAATATTTAAATAATATAAGAATAGAAATGACAATAGTGATTAACATGTGTTAGAGTACACATGTTTTTAAGTGGTTGCTTTAAAGGAAAATAGCGTCAAAATACATCATTCGAAAGGGGACAGATATGTCACCTATAGGCGTGAAGGGTTAAATATTATTTAAATATATTGTAAATAATCCCACCCTCTTCTCTCACTCTCACCCTCTCTCTCTCCCACTCACTCTCTTCTCAGTTACGCTACACTCATTTTTTGTTCTTTTTCCCTCTGGTCAAGGTGGGGGGTGAAGAGGGGGGGAGGGGGTTATTGTGAGCCATCAGCATCACCAGGACCTTTAATTAAACCTTTGTTATAGAGCCACCAATGCACCTAGCTAATGCATGTGAGAGTGAGGGAGAGTGAGCCACCAATGCACCTAGCTAATGCATGTGAGAGTGAGGGAGAGTGAGCCACCAATGCACCTAGCTAATGCATGTGAGAGTGAGGGAGAGTGAGCCACCAATGCACCTAGCTAATGCATGTGAGAGTGAGGGAGAGTGAGCCACCAATGCACCTAGCTAATGCATGTGAGAGTGAGGGAGAGTGAGCCACCAATGCACCTAGCTAATGCATGTGAGAGTGAGGGAGAGTGAGCCACCAATGCACCTAGCTAATGCATGTGAAAGTGAGAGAGAGTGAGCCACCAATGCACCTAGCTAATGCATGTGAGAGTGAGGGAGAGTGGGTCACCAATGCACCTAGCTAATGCATGTGAGAGTGAGGGAGAGTGAGCCACCAATGCACCTAGCTAATGCATGTGAGAGTGAGGGAGAGTGAGCCACCAATGCACCTAGCTAATGCATGTGAGAGTGAGGGAGAGTGAGCCACCAATGCACCTAGCTAATGCATGTGAGAGTGAGGGAGAGTGAGCCACCAATGCACCTAGCTAATGCATGTGAAAGTGAGAGAGAGTGAGCCACCAATGCACCTAGCTAATGCATGTGAGAGTGAGGGAGAGTGAGCCACCAATGCACCTAGCTAATGCATGTGAGAGTGAGGGAGAGTGAGCCACCAATGCACCTAGCTAATGCATGTGAGAGTGAGGGAGAGTGAGCCACCAATGCACCTAGCTAATGCATGTGAGAGTGAGGGAGAGTGAGCCACCAATGCACCTAGCTAATGCATGTGAGAGTGAGGGAGAGTGAGCCACCAATGCACCTAGCTAATACATGTGAGAGTGAGGGAGAGTGAGCCACCAATGCACCTAGCTAATGCATGTTGGAGGGTGACATTAGAGTGGGAGAGTGACATTAGAGGGTGAGGGTGACATTAGAGTGGGAGGGTGACTCTAGAGTGGGATTCACTCTCTCAAATAACTAAATATAATACAAATGAATTAATAATCAAATTTACTAAGAGTTAATAGTTATAAAATGATGAAAAATAAAGAGTAATTATACAAAGTAATTGAAGTAGTAGTCACAGAAGAAAGTGGCTTAATAAACAGAGTCACCTTCTGTCATTCGGTGACATGGCTCATGGATGGAGAAAAGCTACTCGCGTAAAAGAGTTAACTTTATTTCAGTGTTTTACCAGATAGTAGAAAATAGGTGACTTTATTTCAGTATTTTACCTGATAGTAGAAAACAGTTAACTTTATTTCAGTGTTTTACTTGATAGTAGAAAATAGTTAACTTTATTTTAGTGTTTTACCTGATAGTAGAAAATAGTTAACTTTATTTCAGTGTTTTACCTGATAGTAGAAAATAGTTAACTTTATTTCAGTGTTTTACCTGATAGTAGAAAATAGGTAACTTTATTTCAGTGTTTTACCTGATAGTAGAAAATAGTTAACTTTATTTCAGTGTTTTACCTGATAGTAGAAAATAGGTAACTTTATTTCAGTGTTTTACCTGATAGTAGAAAATAGGTAACTTTATTTTAGTGTTTTACCTGATAGTAGAAAATAGGTAACTTTATTTCAGTGTTTTACCTGATGGTAGAAAATAGGTAACTTTATTTCAGTGTTTTACCTGATAGTAGAAAATAGTTAACTTTATTTCTGTGTTTTACCTGATAGTAGAAAATAGGTAACTTTATTTCAGTGTTTTACCTGATAGTAGGAAATAGTTAACTTTATTTCAGTGTTTTACCTGATAGTAGAAAATAGGTAACTTTATTTTAGTGTTTTACCTGATAGTAGAAAATAGGTAACTTTATTTTAGTGTTTTACCTGATAGTAGAAAATAGGTAACTTTATTTCAGTGTTTTACCTGATAGTAGAAAATAGGTAACTTTATTTCAGTGTTTTACCTGATAGTAGAAAATAGGTAACTTTATTTTAGTGTTTTACCTGATAGTAGAAAATAGGTAACTTTATTTCAGTGTTTTACCTGATAGTAGAAAACAGTTAACTTTATTTCAGTGTTTTACCTGATAGTAGAAAATAGTTAACTTTATTTCAGTGTTTTACCTGATAGTAGAAAACAGTTAACTTTATTTCAGTGTTTTACTTGATAGTAGAAAATAGTTAACTTTATTTTAGTGTTTTACCTGATAGTAGAAAATAGTTAACTTTATTTCAGTGTTTTACCTGATAGTAGAAAATAGTTAACTTTATTTCAGTGTTTTACCTGATAGTAGAAAATAGGTAACTTTATTTCAGTGTTTTACCTGATAGTAGAAAATAGTTAACTTTATTTCAGTGTTTTACCTGATAGTAGAAAATAGGTAACTTTATTTCAGTGTTTTACCTGATAGTAGAAAATAGGTAACTTTATTTTAGTGTTTTACCTGATAGTAGAAAATAGGTAACTTTATTTCAGTGTTTTACCTGATAGTAGAAAATAGGTAACTTTATTTCAGTGTTTTACCTGATAGTAGAAAATAGTTAACTTTATTTCTGTGTTTTACCTGATAGTAGAAAATAGGTAACTTTATTTCAGTGTTTTACCTGATAGTAGGAAATAGTTAACTTTATTTCAGTGTTTTACCTGATAGTAGAAAATAGGTAACTTTATTTTAGTGTTTTACCTGATAGTAGAAAATAGGTAACTTTATTTTAGTGTTTTACCTGATAGTAGAAAATAGGTAACTTTATTTCAGTGTTTTACCTGATAGTAGAAAATAGGTAACTTTATTTCAGTGTTTTACCTGATAGTAGAAAATATGTAACTTTATTTTAGTGTTTTACCTGATAGTAGAAAATAGGTAACTTTATTTCAGTGTTTTACCTGATAGTAGAAAACAGTTAACTTTATTTCAGTGTTTTACCTGATAGTAGAAAATAGTTAACTTTATTTCAGTGTTTTACCTGATAGTAGAAAACAGTTAACTTTATTTCAGTGTTTTACCTGATAGTAGAAAACAGTTAACTTTATTTCAGTGTTTTACCTGATAGTAGAAAACAGTTAACTTTATTTCAGTGTTTTACCTGATAGTAGAAAACAGTTAACTTTATTTCAGTGTTTTACCTGATAGTAGAAAACAGTTAACTTTATTTCAGTGTTTTACCTGATAGTAGAAAACAGTTAACTTTATTTCAGTGTTTTACCTGATAGTAGAAAACAGTTAACTTTATTTCAGTGTTTTACCTGATAGTAGTTAATATTTATTCATTTGAGGGTCAAAATTATATTCTTTGTAACTTTTTTTTGACTCTCGAAAGAAGTTTTCTGCAATAGGTGCGAAAACGGGTTCAATATCACTGAATGATATTGTTTTTTTAAGAAAAAAAGAATATTAATATAAATAAATATAATAATAATAAAAACAACTTTTAAATATTGTTAAAATACCACATAAATGACACGTAACTCACAGTTGAGTACATAACTACTAAATTCATGGTAAATAAAATTCTATATATATTAAAGATATGAAAATTCAATTTTCATATAATTCATTGTTTCTAATTAGGGTAAGTTTCATGTTATCGGTCGGTTCCACATTTTCGATAGTGTAATAATTTTTTCATTAAAATAACGAGTTAAATGATAATTATTGTATACATTTTCCACATTATCGAAATTCAGAATAATGCATTTCTCCAGTTCATTTGTGTTATAACAAAATATTATTTGATCATTCGATGCCTTTCAATTGGGATAAGGCTTGAGTATTTTGCAATTTGTATCTTGATGATATGTTTAATCCAGAAGTGATTTTAACGAATGCACATCTGTAGAGTTCGTTAATGCCTCAGATGATTGGTCAATTAGAGGGACTTACCGTATATCTTGCCATTGTTGGAAGACTTACACGCCGCTACCACAAATAACTGTGCATTTTAACTTACACCCACCATCCCTCTCCCCCCCTCCCTCCCTCCCTCCCCTCTTCGGAACATCCTATAACGAACCCTTTTAAACTGGCCCTCGGAGTGACCCTTACCCCCCTTTCCCCCCCCCCCCCCCTTACCCCCCACTTCACTTGCATCATGACACGAACATTCACTGAGCGAAACATTGTGCGCTACAATGTTGACGCCTATGGTGAAAATGTAACGCAGTACCCCCTACTATCAACCTTTTCTGAATGATAGTCAGTGCAATGAGAGTGATAACAATACAGTTTGGTAGTATTTAAGTAGTTAATCATAATGATATACCAGTGAGTGCTTATTTTGAGCAAACGGTTATTTAGGAAAAAACGTACGAAACATTTTGAGAGTGAATGCAACTACTCCGACAGGCACATTGTCAGTTGCGTAGAGTTACGTTCAAAATAGAAGGTGTTGGCGGGGGTACGATGACTAACAACATCCTATACTTACCTTTCCACAGCTAAATTCCTCTACAAAAATCCTACACATCTTCCTTACTTCATCTACTGAGCTTAATACAACCCTAAAGTGTTAAAAACATGCACGCAGTGTTCGGAAAGTGCTTTCAATGTTTTAAATCATTTGAAGTCTCAGTTTTGGTATCATTGTAAAATCTCCTTGAAAGTGGATGAAGTGGCTCTCTACAAACGTTTCCCATTGGTATGTTTGATAATAACGTTTACAACTGATGCCTTTCATATGTTTGTAGATAACCGTTATCGAGACTTAATTCAAACATGGGCGCGAGGAGGTTGAAGCCGGTCTTTGGTGCCAGACGTGCCTACACCAGTTCCTTGTAATTCGATAGTTAGATTCCGTGACGGAATTTCTTGTCCTTCTTTATCTAAGTAATGAAGGACACTTAAGGAATATAAGCATTTATTATATTGCCTAGCCTTAATGGCTGGTTATTTGCTTCTTTGCTAGGGTAGATATGAATTATCAAACGAGTTTACGTTTTCGTTCATGTAAGAAAAGACTGTATAATTATTATTTAACATTTATTGCAGTTGGTATCCATGATACCTGCAGGTATCATGGATACCAATTAAATTAACAAACTAATTAATATGAATTATACTTTTTTCCTTACATGATCGTAAATGTGGAACTGTCCGATAACTTGGAACTAACCCTAGTTTTCTAACTAAAATACCTTTTTCATATTCACCAAATATTTTTATTTTAAATTAATACTTACTGTATTATTGCTTCAAATCACCAAGATGCAAATAGCGCACTTTTAGCGGATACAACACACTACCAAAGAGGCAATTAAAAAGTACTCCCTTTATCTTTCTTATCTATGCTTATCTTCCATTGACTATTAGAGCTAATGTTGAAGCACATAAATCTGGTTAGTGACGTCACAGTTAGAGGATGAGGAATAATTTGCCTCCTATAGCGTTACTTAAATGCAAGCAAATTAACTGAATAATGCTTTATTTGTTTGTGTTGTGAATATAAAATGTTTAATTTGCTTTAAATTATGAATTATTTCAAAGAGTTCTTCACATCAAACACTTTGTTATCCTTTTTAATTTGAACTAAACGTTAGTTTATATAAAATAAATAAAATAATTACCTATAAAGAGTGTATTTATTATAATAAATTATTCTTTGTGAAGAGGCCCTTTTATACACCAGTGTGTAGTGCGTGTAGGTGAAGTGTGTAGGTGTAGTGTGTATTCTGAGTGTGTAGCCACACCCCGACCTACACTGTGTAGGTAGATGTGTGTTGTGTGTGAGTGTAGGTGTGTGAGTGTATAATGGGTATATTTATTCCGCGCAATTTGCTGATTTGCACAATCTCGAGAATGCGCTGCACGTTTTCAAACACCTCTAACCCCCTAATTCCAAACGGGTGTTAACACTTTCATTTTATTTATAACGAAATAGAATTGTAAAATATGTGTAAAAGGGGGCATTAAAATCCCCCTGACAGGTCATTACACAATCATGAAGTGTGCAGTACAACAAACTAGCGGATACAACAAACTACACAACGGCCATTTATATTGCAAGTTTCAAAATAATCTTCATTAATTTATAAATATATGAATATTATTTCGAAGAACTCATCAAAGATGACAAGAAATAAATGACACTAGTGTACTTTCCCGTTAAAAATAACGGGTCATCATCAATACCAATTTATTACCCGTTATTAGGTTACTTTTAATGAATTCAATAGAAATTTAAAATTAATACATTTTCTGCATAGTCTAATTTATTTTGTAGATAAAATTAATTTAAAATTGAATAAAAACAGAGGAATTTAAATATCAAGTCAATATATTCCTGTGCGTATCATAGTTACATTCTTCATGTTTAATACCCGTCAAGTAAAAGCGGACACCAAATAAATAAATAAATAAATAAAAACACGAGGGAAATTATTAGTATAGATTATTTTAAAACTTGCTACATAAATGGCCGCTATGTAGTTTGTTAAATCCGCTAGTTTGTTGTACTGCACACTTCATGATTGTGTAATGACCTGGCAGGGGGTTTAGGAGGTGGTATGCCCCCATGTACACATATATTTGAATTCGATTCATGACAAATAAAATGAAAACATTAATGCACGCTCGGAATTAGGGGTTTAAAACGCGCAACGCATTCTAGATATTGTGCTAATGGGCAAATTATGTGTGTGAAGGACTGTAGGTAGGTGTGTGTGAAGGACTGTAGGTAGGTGCGTGTGAAGGACTGTAGGTAGGTGCGTGTGAAGGACTGTAGGTAGGTGCGTGTGAAGGACTGTAGGTAGGTGCGTGTGAAGGACTGTAGGTAGGTGCGTGTGAAAGACTGTAGGTAGGTGCGTGTGAAGGACTGTAGGTAGGTGTGTGTGAAGGACTGTAGGTAGGTGCGTGTGAAGGACTGTAGGTAGGTGCGTGTGAAGGACTGTAGCTAGATGTGTGTGAAGGACTGTAGCTAGGTGTGTGTGAAGGACTGTAGCTAGGTGCGTGTGAAGGACTGTAGGTAGGTGCGTGTGAAGGACTGTAGGTAGGTGCGTGTGAAGGACTGTAGGTAGGTGCGTGTGAAGGACTGTAGGTAGGTGCGTGTGAAGGACTGTAGGTAGGTGTGTGTGTTGCTGATGACTAGCTGGTAGATAAGAGGGGGGAGGGGAGGTCTAAAGAGTGGGGGGAGGGGGGGGAGGTACAACTCTGAGCGATACATTCGGAAGAGTGTCCGAAACTTTTTGCCGCTCTATGACCACCACGGAAGATTCACTCCGTAGATTGCGTAGCGAACTTCTACGATTGTGTCCACCCACCTACGTGGGACCGAGTGGACACGGTGTGGGTAATGGGGGCCCGGTGGGTAATGAGGGGCCCACTGGCACTCCAAGGGTTAGAAGTAGGTAGGACGGGGCACCATTATGCACGGACATCAGAGCGCGAACACCAGCTCGTTACGGCCAAATGGACACCTCGATAGAACGGACTAACGGACAGCGGACAGCAAAGCAGAGAGAAAGGGACAATAGGACAAGATTATAGAGAGTGAAGGACAGGGGGGAAACATTATAGAGAGTGAAGGGCAATGGGACAAGATTACCGAGGGAAAGGGACAATGGGACAAGATTATAGAGAGTGAAGGGCTATGGGACAACATTGTAGGACAACATTATAGAGAGTGAAGGGCAATAAGACAACATTAAAGAGAGTGAAGGGAAATGGGACAACATTACAGGGAGTGAAGGGAAATGGGACAACATTACAGGGAGTGAAGGACAGGGGGACAAGATTGTATAAAGTGAAGGGCAATGGGACAACATTACAGGGAGTGAAGGGCAATAAGACAACATTAAAGAGAGTGAAGGGAAATGGGACAACATTACAGGGAGTGAAGGGCAATGGGGCAACATTACAGGGAGTGAAGGGCAATGGGACAACATTACAGGGAGTGAAGGGCAATGGGGCAACATTACAGGGAGTGAAGGGCAATGGGACAACATTACAGGGAGTGAAGGGCAATGGGACAACATTACAGGGAGTGAAGGGCAATGGGGCAACATTACAGGGAGTGAAGGGCAATGGGACAACATTACAGGGAGTGAAGGGCAATGGGACAACATTACAGGGAGTGAAGGGCAATGGGACAACATTACAGGGAGTGAAGGGCAATGGGACAACATTACAGGGAGTGAAGGGCAATGGGACAACATTACAGGGAGTGAAGGGCAATGGGACAACATTACAGGGAGTGAAGGGCAATGGGACAACATTACAGGGAGTGAAGGGCAATGGGACAACATTACAGGGAGTGAAGGGCAATGGGACAACATTACAGGGAGTGAAGGGCAATGGGGCAACATTACAGGGAGTGAAGGGCAATGGGACAACATTACAGGGAGTGAAGGGCAATGGGGCAACATTACAGGGAGTGAAGGGCAATGGGGCAACATTACAGGGAGTGAAGGGCAATGGGGCAACATTACAGGGAGTGAAGGGCAATGGGGCAACATTACAGGGAGTGAAGGGCAATGGGGCAACATTACAGGGAGTGAAGGGCAATGGGGCAACATTACAGGGAGTGAAGGGCAATGGGACAACATTACAGGGAGTGAAGGGCAATGGGACAACATTACAGGGAGTGAAGGGCAATGGGACAACATTACAGGGAGTGAAGGGCAATGGGGCAACATTACAGGGAGTGAAGGGCAATGGGGCAACATTACAGGGAGTGAAGGGCAATGGGACAACATTACAGGGAGTGAAGGGCAATGGGGCAACATTACAGGGAGTGAAGGGCAATGGGGCAACATTACAGGGAGTGAAGGGCAATGGGACAAAGGACAAATATTCAGTGTAGCAAGTAAGTTTTATTGCGATTTAATGAAAATAAATAAAAATGACACCACCTATTAAAATTGTACAGCTTTATCTATAATGTGTAAGTGAGAGAAAAAATAGTGATTATTTAGATATATTTGATAGGGTAAGTTCCAAATTATTGGACTGTTCCTCATTTTCGCTAATGTAATAAAAAATATTATTAGATACTTTTTCATATTGCAATCGAAAATATGGAACCGTCCAATAACCCAGAATTTACCCTAACTAGTTATCTTATTAGATAAATAAATAATTAAGATGCATTATTAAGTTAAAGATTTTCATAATAAACATTACGTTATCATTTAAATTTGTTATTAATTGTGTAATTATGTAAAATATTCAGAATAATCACTAAACAAAGTAGAAGTTAATAGTCATTAATAGTCTTAAATAGTCATTAATAGTCTTAAATAGTCATTAATAGTCTTAAATAGTCATTAATAGTCTTAAATAGTCATTAATAGTCTTAAATAGTCATTAATAGTCTTAAATAGTCATTAATAGTCTTAAATAGTCATTAATAGTCTTAAATAGTCATTAATAGTCTTAAATAGTCATTAATAGTCTTAAATAGTCATTAATAGTCTTAAATAGTCATTAATAGTCTTAAATAGTCATTAATGGTCTTAAATAGTCATTAATAGTCTTAAATAGTCATTAATAGTCTTAAATAGTCATTAATAGTCTTAAATAGTCATTAATAGTCTTAAATAGTCATTAATAGTCTTAAATAGTCATTAATGGTCTTAAATAGTCATTAAATTGAAAAGTGTTTGAAAATTGTAACAAATAATAAGGAAAGTAAAGACAAATTAAATATACAAAAAATGCAATAAAAAAATATATTATAAATTCTAACGGGTGAAACGTTTAATTTTTTATGGAAAACACTTTTAAGTATTTAGTCATTTTTATTTAAAAATAGCATGTATTTTTTACTAAATCATAATACATTAAATAGCTTAATACAACACTTTCTGTAATTCCAATTTTTTATTTTCAAATTCTAAAGTAAGAATATTTGAAAGTTTGAAGGACATTGATATAAGAACTGAAGGACGTTTGAAGATCTTAAACTCAGTTATTAAAATGTAGAATGAAGGGTTCAAAGTTATTTTACTGAGAAATTAACAGTTTTAATATAATAATAATTGTGAGTAAATTAGGTAGGTTTTTCCTTGTGTTTTTTTTAACGAAGGATGAGAATAAGAAGGAAGAAGAGATAGAAATGAAGTGAAGGGAAGTAAGCATAGGAAGGACACTACAGAAAAGAAGGGCTCTTTCTCTTATAAAGTAAGGGGGGTTAGGGGTGTTGAGGGGAGGGGGGAGGGAGGGGGCAACAAGCACACAGCCCTGCTGCTAACGATCTCTGGGGAGCGACCGCCCCCTACAGCGGCCACCTGCCTACTGCGGCCACTGCGCTACTGCGGCCACCTGCTCATTGCGGACACACGGACACACTGTTACCGGCAGATACCGGACGAATGTGGGCATTTAGGACACGGTAGACGGACCCGATGGAAGGATACTATCTACCCGGTAGTTGTGTCCTATTTTACCGTACAGGTGTCCGTTATATCAGTCTCATAGTAGACCGGTCAAGGCCCTCGATATAACGGACAGCTAGACCGCTCACCCGCTATACGGCCTCGCTACAGCGTACACTGCTTCAGCGGTACACTCGCTATTACGGACACTGAGCGTAACGGACACACGGACTGTCATGCCTCGCTAAAACGGACACGGAGCCCTGAGCGAATGAGTGCAGAAATGAGCGTAGTGAGAGTTGGAAAAATGCACTGTGGTGAGCGGAGTGAGAGAATTGGAGAGTTAGAAAATTGGGGAGTGAGGGAATTGGGGAGTGAGAGAATTGGGGAGTGAGGGAATTGGGGAGTGAGAGAATTGGGGAGTGAGAGAATTGGGGAGTGAGAGAATTGGGGAGTGAGGGAATTGGGGAGTGAGAGAATTGGGGAGTGAGAGAATTAGGGAGTGAGGGAATTGGGGAGTGAGGGAATTGGGGAGTGAGAGAATTGGGGAGTGAGAGAATTGGGGAGTGAGGGAATTTGGGAGTGAGAGAATTGGGGAGTTAGAGAATTGGGGAGTGAGGGAATTGGGGAGTGAGAGAATTGGGGAGTTAGAGAATTGGGGAGTGAGGGAATTGGGGAGTGAGAGAATTGGGGAGTTAGAGAATTGGGGAGTTAGAGAATTGGGGAGTTAGAGAATTGGGGAGTGAGAGAATTGGGGAGTGAGAGAATTGGGGAGTGGGAGAATTGGGAGGTGAGGGAATTGGGGAGTTAGAGAATTGGGGAGTGAGAGAATTGGGGAGTGAGAGAATTGGGGAGTGAGAGAAATAGAATTAAAATAGTACAGTAAATCAGTTACAATAATTACAATACATCGGTAAAACCAAGGTAATTTTTTTTTCTGTTTATTTAACATCAGAGGTTTAGTTTATTTTTTTAATTGGTTATAATATTAATTGCAGTACTTTTCACCTTGAGTAGCTACATGTGCATTGTGCATCCATGAGCATGAAGTAGGTTAACTTCAAAACCTTATAACTAGTAGAAACTAGTTTAAAAATTAGTGAAAAAGAATGTAACACTCCTGGATTAGAAAAAATTAATGGAATCAATTATTAAATGAATCGATTCAATTTTAACTTTATTTTTTTCATTCTTTTGTCCCTGATCCTAACAACACCACCCCCCCCCCCCCCTCTCTCAGCCCCATCACCCCCCTAATTACAGGGTGGGGTCAGGGTTCACCTCATCACCCCTAATTACAAGTAAAGACGACTGTACTCACCTGCATCTTGTGGTGAGTTGTGAGTTGTAGTAGTGAGTTGCAGTGGTGAATTGCAGTAATGAGTAACAGTGGTGAGTAGCAGTGGTGAGTTAGAGAGGTGAGTTGCAGTGATGAGCTGCATTGGTGAGTTACAGTGGTGAGTTGCAATAGTGAGTTACAGTGGTGAGTTGCAATGGTGAGTTGTAGTGGTGGGTTGTAGCAGTGAGTTGCAGTGGTGAGTGGTGAGTTGCAGTGGTGAGCTGCATTGGTGATTTGCAGTGGTGAGCTGCATTGGTGATTTGCAGTGGTGAGTTACAGTGGTGAGTTACAGTGGTGAGTTGCAGTGGGGAGCTGCATTGGTGAGTTTCAGTGGTGAGCTGCATTGGTGAGTTACAGTGGTGAGTTGCAGTGGTGAGCTGCATTGGTGAGTTGCAGTGGTGAGCTGCATTGGTGAGTTACAGTGGTGAGTTGCAGTGGAGAGCTGCATTGGTGAGTTGCAGTGGTGAGTTGCAGTGGTGAGCTGCATTGGTGAGTTACAGTGGTGAGTTGCAGTGGGGAGCTGCATTGGTGAGTTGCAGTGGTGAGCTGCATTGGTGAGTTACAGTGGTGAGTTGCAGTGGGGAGCTGCATTGGTGAGTTACAGTGGTGAGCTGCATTGGTGAGTTACAGTGGTGAGTTACAGTGGTGAGTTGCAGTGGTGAGTTACAGTGGTGAGTTACAGTGGTGAGTTGCAGTGGTGAGCTGCATTGATGAGTTACAGTGGTGAGTTATAGTTACTTTTCCTCCTCTTGTTCCCCTTTTTCCCTCTCATCCCCCCTCTTTTTTCTATTTTCTCTCTTTTTCTCTCTTTTTCCCCCTCTTTTCTCACTTTTCATCTCTTTTCCCCTCTTTTCCCCCTTATTTCCCCCTTTTCCCCTTTTTCCTCCCTCTTTCCCCCTCTTTTCCCTTTATTTTCCCCCTCTTTTCCCCACTAACAGCTCACTCTGGCAGTGCTCGTTATCCCGATATTTCCACTTGGCTGACTCTTTGCTTGTCCTCAAGCGATAAGTGCTAGCCAAGCCTTAGGTGCTGGTGCTTGCTTGCCCACTCTCACTCTCCCTCACACTCACTCACTCCCTCACACTCACTCTCAGCAAATGATGTATGCACACGCTTAAGACATGTTCGTTCATATTAGTATTAAATCTATAATAAAATTGAAAAAAATTATATTGGAATGTGACTACATATCCATTGGAATGTGACTACATATCCACTGGAATGTGACTACATATTCATTGAAATGTGACTACATATCCACTGGAATGTGACTACATATCCACTGGAATGTGACTACATATTCATTGAAATGTGACTACATATCCATTGGAATGTGACTACATATCCACTGGAATGTGACTACATATTCATTGAAATGTGACTACATATCCACTGGAATGTGACTACATATCCACTGGAATGTGACTACATATCCACTGGAATGTGACTACATATCCATTGGAATGTGACTACATATCCACTGGAATGTGACTACATATCCACTGGAATGTGACTACATATCCATTGGAATGTGACTACATATCCACTGGAATGTGACTACATATCCATTGGAATGTGACTACATATCCATTGGAATGTGACTACATATCCATTGGAATGTGACTAAATATCCATTGGAATGTGACTACATATCCATTGGAATGTGACTACATATCCATTGGAATGTGACTACATATCCATTGAAATTTGACTACATATCCATTGGAATGTGACTAAATATCCATTGGAATGTGACTACATATCCATTGGAATGTGACTACATATCCATTGGAATGTGACTACATATCCATTGGAATGTGACTACATATCCATTGGAATGTGACTACATATCCATTGGAATGTGACTAAATATCCATTGGAATGTGACTACATATCCATTGGAATGTGACTACATATCCATTGGAATGTGACTAAATATCCATTGGAATGTGACTACATATCCATTGGAATGTGACTACATATCCATTGGAATGTGACTACATATCCACTGGAATGTGACTACATATCCATTGAAATGTGACTACATACATTGTATCGCAATTCATATTTTTTCCAATTTAAATATTATAAAATGATAAATTAACTTTCAAAAGAAAATTTAATTTAAATAACGTAAGCATGAATAAACATACAAACAAAATAGATTAGATTTTTTTATTTTCTTTGATAAATCCAATTTAAAATACAAACTAATGTTTTTCTAATAAAGTTAGTAATTGTTTTTTTTATCATTACAATAGAATAACCTGCACCGTATATTCACAAGTTAGTTATATTAATTCAATGCATAAAATTCAGTTGCCGTCAACCAGTATATTAAATAATAAATAACTAGAAAATAAACTCAATGTACCAATACGCTTACATGATTGTGTACTAATCGAAGAATAATATATAAC
Source organism: Caprella mutica (assembly GCA_947561585.1). Lineage (NCBI taxonomy): Eukaryota > Metazoa > Arthropoda > Malacostraca > Amphipoda > Caprellidae > Caprella > Caprella mutica. The sequence continues at coordinate 69,537 of CANNZV010004574.1, forward strand.
TATAGAATAAAATTTATAGCTATATAATAATAGATTTAAAATACCTAAATTATCCAGATATTAGGTATAATAAAGATCATTTGGCGCGAAGCCATTTCCAGCTTAACAACAAAAAATATTGAAGAGGTAATAAAACTATTATTTTTCTGTATTATATAATTAATTCTAAGTTAAATAATTTATTTTAAATTATATTACTTATTTTAAAATATATTGCTTATTTTAAATTATATAATTTATTTTAAATTATATAACTTATTTTAAATTATATAATTCAGCATTCTAATAAATATATATAAGCTTTTTATATAATTCATCAATTTTCTATATTATATAATGAAATTTGAAGATTTAAGATAAGCTGAGTGATCGTATTAACAGAAATGAATAGTTCAAATTTTCATTTTCAGAAAGAAAATGTCAATATACCTAAATGACTATAAAAAAATACTTGTGTAAGGAATACTTATTTTATACAATGAATAAATTTAAATAAAATTAGAACAATAATGAAAAATTACTATTTCTTACATCCGGTTAGTTGATTATTTTCGATAATTAATAATTTCACCTACATTGAAATTACCTTGAAATGTGAATAGTTTGAATATAAATCCCCGGTATTTGCTAATAATATTTGAGTTACTTTTAACCATTTCTTTACTTCATCACTTGAACCATTAAATTGATGAAAATTCAACAGTTTTTGTTTTCAATTACTATCATTATATTTAAACGAATTTAATCTTCATTAAATTTAAAAAAAAGGAATAAATTTTCAAAAATCGAAAAAAAGATTATTCTAACAAAAATGAATAAGAAATAAATAAATTAAAAAGAAATATTATGATTTATTATGACTTAATTGGTTAATACTTGTATAGCTTATTTATAAATTAATACTTGTGTAGTTTATTAATTAATTGATACTTGTGTAATTTTATTACTTGTGTAGTGTATTTATAAATAAATTCTACAGCGGTTTAATAAATAAATTCTAGTGTAGTTTAATAAACGAATACTTGTGTAGTTTTAATACTTTAATATTTATTCACAATTTATCCCAAAACATACCAGCTGATTACTCTAGGTATGACAGTATGATATGAACAGTGTTTCAGACTAGCTTTACTCACCTGAGAGTAGAGTGTTCCACTACGGATGTTGCATTAGCGTGTTTCCTACGTCTGGCGTAGACACTCACTGACATGCTCTCACCAAAACTAAAATGGGGTTTGTAAGCACAAAAAGGGAATTAGAGTACAGTATAAGAGGTACAATGAAGGAAGTTAATGAAAGAGGAAGAGGGGTAGGTACAATTATCATGTAGTTATTAAAGAAAAATATGTTAGGAGTGTTATTTCATTATTTTCAGGCATTTTAAGTGTGAAATATGATTACTTGTGTTGAATCTTCTTATCTTTAGATACGCGCTGTCATATCTGTATCATATGCGCTGTCATATCTGTATCATACGCGCTGTCATATCTGTATCATATGCGCTGTCATATCTGTATCATATGCGCTGTCATATCTGTATTATACGCACTGTCATATCTGTATCATATGCGCTGTCATATATGTATCATATGCGCTGTCATATCTGTATCATATGCGCTATCATATCTGAATCATATGCGCTGTCATATCTGTATCATATGCGCTGTCATATCTGTATCATATGCGCTGTCATATCTGTATCATATGCGCTGTCATATCTGTATCATATGCGCTGTCATATCTGTATCATATGCGCTGTCATATCTGTATCATATGCGCTGTCATATCTGAATCATATGCGCTGTCATATCTGTATCATATGCGCTGTCATATCTGTATCATATTCGCTGTCATATCTGTATCATATGCGCTGTCATATCTGTATCATATGCGCTGTCATATCTGTATCATATGCGCTGTCATATCTGTATCATATGCGCTGTCATATCTGAATCATATGCGCTGTCATATCTGTATCATATGCGCTGTCATATCTGTATCATATTCGCTGTCATATCTGTATCATATGCGCTGTCATATCTGTATCATATGCGCTGTCATATCTGTATCATATGCGCTGTCATATCTGTATCATATGCGCTGTCATATCTGTATCATATGCGCTGTCATATCTGTATCATATGCGCTGTCATATCTGTATCATATGCGCTGTCATATCTGTATCATATGCGCTATCATATCTGTATTATAATATACAAAAAATATATCAAAATTATTTCATTCATTTTGGTGTTTATGTGCAATAGTGTAAATTAATATATATCCTGGTAAATTTCTATTTTGTGTTGAAAGTTAAAGTAAAAGAATTTATTTCATAAACAGAGTTTATCATTGCTGAGAAACTGTTTACATTAATAAACTCAATAATTTCATCAAAAAAATATTATTTATAATCATAATTAATAGAGCCTAAATATACTGGTGGTACCGATACATCTTTGTTCAATAATCATCATCGTTATTATTGGTATAACAACTTGGAGCATGTTTTAAACATGCTACACGTTTATGACACGCTAAAAACATGTTCATCGAAACAGACATTGAAAATGCTGGAAACCTTCAAATTGTTTCAAAATTACCCGTTACTAATTGGACGAATGTACCAAACATGTTGAACCAAACATGTTCGTGCTACATCCAGGTATACGCAAATACTTATATGCTATTATAAGTGCGTAATCTACAGGAGGAAAATCTTGAAGTGCGTAATCTAGAGGAGGGAAATCTTTGGGTGCGTTATCTAGAGAAGGGAAATTTGGGGGGGGGGCGTAATCTACAGGAGGGAAATATTGGGGTGCGTAATCTAAAGTAGGGAAATTTTTGGGTGCGTAATCTACAGGAGGAAAATTTTTGGGTGCGTAATCTACAGGAGGAAAATCTTCGAGTGCGTAATCTAGAGGAGGGAAATTTTGGGATGCGTAATCTACAGGAGGAAAATCTTTGAGTGCGTAATCTAGAGGAGGGAAATTTTGGGGTGCGTAATCTACAGGAGGGAAATTTTTGGGTGCGTAATATATAGGAGGGAAATTTTTGAGTGCGTAATCTACCGGAGATCCACAAGTTCTTCCTAACGTATTTAAAATTTAAAAGATGCGTATATCCTAAAAAAATAGAATTACATACATTCCCATATGAAGAATCAACCCCTTTAACTTCTCTCACGATTATTTAGCACTCTAACCAAAACACAGGTTTCGACATCAATGAGAAATATTCAGAATGTATCTTTTTATTAATTCATTATATAATAAGACTTCTCATCTTTTTATGTACAGTCAAAAATAAAAAATTTAAATTTTTTACAACGCATCAATATTTGATAGAAGAAAGTGAAAAGTAAGAGAAACTTTGAAAAAAAACTTACATGTGTTAAACACTTAGAGATGTGAGTGTGACATGAGACGCTACCATTGACATCGTGAAACAACATCAGGGGAAGTGTACAGAGCGACAGACTGTGCCTTATCTTAGCTTTGAGCTGCAGTGACCGGTACTGATAAGGGAGTAGCCTGGTACTGATAATAGAGGGGGGAGAAGGGGTGTGAGATAAGAAATGAATGTAGGGGGAGAAGAGGAGGAGAATGGGAGAAGAGGAAGAGAATGAGAGAAGAGTAAGAGAATGAGAGAAGAGGAAGAGAATGGGAGATGAGTAAGAGAATGGGAGAAGAGTAAGAGAATGAGAGAAGAATAAGAGAATGAGAGAAGAGGAAGAGAATGAGAGAAGAGGAAGAGAATGAGAGACGAGGAGGAGAATGAGAGACGAGGAGGAGAATGGGAGAAGAGTAAGAGAATGAGAGACGAGGAGGAGAATGGGATAAGAGTAAGAGAATGGGAGAAGAGTAAGAGAATGAGAGAAGAGGATGAGAATGAGAGAAGAGGAAGAGAATGAGAGAAGAGTAAGAGAATGAGAGAAGAGGAAGAGAATGAGAGAAGAGTAAGAGAATGAGAGAAGAAGAAGAGAATGAGAGAAGAGTAAGAGAATGAGAGAAGAGTAAGAGAATGAGGGAAGAGTAAGAGAATGAGAGAAGAGTAAGAGAATGAGAGAAGAGGAAGAGAATGAGAGAAGAGTAAGAGAATGGGAGAAGAGTAGGAGAAAATCAAATCATTTTCTTTATAGTATACAAATTAAGGGAAACATTTTAATAAACAATTCTGATTTATTATCAATTTAAAATAAATTACTTCCTATATATTTCAATTACTGAAATTTGAAATATTTTCTTAACTCTTCTTCTTTATCTTTACTCTTACATCACCCTCCCTCACTCTGACAGCACTTCCCTCACTCTTACAGCACTTCCCTCACTCTTACAGCACTTCCCTCACTCTTACAGCACTTCCCTCACTCTGACAGCACTTCCCTCACTCTGACAGCACTTCCCTCACTCTGACAGCACTTTCCTCACTCTGACAGCACTTCCCTCACTCTGACAGCACTTTCCTCACTCTGACAGCACTTCCCTCACTCTGACAGCACTTCCCTCACTCTGACAGCACTTCCCTCACTCTGGCAGAGCACTTCCTTCACTCTGACAGCACTTCCCTCACTCTGACAGCACTTCTCTCACTCTGACAGTACTCTCCCTCACTCTGACAGCACTTCCCTCACTCTGACAGCACCCTCCCTCACTCTGACTGCACTTCCCTCACTCTGACAGCACTTCCCTCACTCTGACAGCACCCTTCCTCACTCTGACTGCACTTCCCTCACTCTGACAGCACATACCTCACTCTGACAGCACCCTCCCTCACTCTGACAGCACTTCCCTCACTCTAACAGCACCCTCCCTCACTCTGACAGCACTTCCCTCACTCTGACAGCACCCTCCCTCACTCTAACAGCACCCTCCCTCACTCTGACAGCACTTCCCTCACTCTGACAGCACCCTCCCTCACTCTAACAGCACCCTCCCTCACTCTGACAGCACCCTCCCTCACTCTGACAGCACCCTCCCTCACTCTGACAGCACTTCCCTCACTCTGACAGCACCCTCCCTCACTCTAACAGCACCCTCCCTCACTCTGACAGCACCCTCCCTCACTCTGACAGCACCCTCCCTCACTCTGACAGCACTTCCCTCACTCTGACAGCACCCTCCCTCACTCTGACTGCACTTCCCTCACTCTGACAGCACTTCCCTCACTCTGACAGCACCCTCCCTCACTCTGACTGCACTTCCCTCACTCTGACAGCACATACCTCACTCTGACAGCACCCTCCCTCACTCTGACAGCACTTCCCTCACTCTGACAGCACCCTCCCTCAGAAGGTGCTGCACCCTCCCTCTCTCACTCTGACAGCACTCTGACAGCGTGTACCGCATGTCTCACACCTCCTGGCGGCTCATCCTGGATTATTCACAGCTTCGTTCCTCCATTACTTATGTATGGAGGAATGAGTGGATGGGGCAGTGTGACGTCACAGGGAATTATACCTAGAGGGAAATTAGAAAAGAGGGGAACAAAGAGAGAAGGCAAGAGGGGAAGAGAAAGAGATAGGGAAGAGAGAGAAAGTGGAAAAGAGGGAGAGAGAGGAAAAGGGAAATGAAGAGTGAGAAAGAGGGAAACTGATAGAAGAGAGAAACAAAAGAGAATGAAAGAGAGTGAGAGAAACCAAAAGAAAGGGAAACAGATAAAGAGGATCACAAAGATTCACAAGGATGAACGGAACTTCATAAGGCATAATATGCCAGCGGTACAGTTGGCGTTGGATTAGCAACGGAGCATGGACTTCCTTTCACTCACTCACCACTAGGAGGCTATGCACTCCAAACCGTACTCACAAACCTGAAATGGAAGAACCACTACCAGGTGCAGGATGACAGTTTGGGTACAATCATGAGCACCAAGTTTTATCCTGGACCTGGTCAGTCACACCTGCAAATCACTGCCCTCAAAGGCCTTCATTAAGTCAAGGTAGATGTACAAATAGCAAGGATTTGTTAATGCTCCTGAACGTTGTAGAAGATTCTTAGTAGATTTGTCAGGGATGGCTCTCAGCGAATAAAACCATACTGACTCTTTCCCATGAGCTGGCGCTCTTCAAGGAGAGCCACAATCCTATCCTTGATGATGGATTCAAGCAGCTTTCCAGGAACCGATGTCAAACTAATCGGCATGTAGCTACTGCTGTAGGCGGTCTGACCTGTCTTGAAGATTGGGGTAACACTGCGATCCTCATGTCATCAGCGACCTTGTCTGATTGAAAAGAGACATAGAGATTCTGTTGCAGATGTGCCGCCAAACCATCCTTCACATACCTCATCCCTTTCGGTAAAATCTATCAGGAACAGCTTCTTTGTTAGGGGCCAGCTTTCCAAGTTTGTCCACGACCTCCTCAACAGTACAAACTATCTCAGTCAGTGGCATTCGCCCCTCGTAGTGAACTATACGGGGTCAGGGGTGCCAATCGCATCCTCCCTTGTGATGAAACTAATGAAATAACTGTTGATTTTTGTGACAAAGTCGGCAACTGAAGTTGCCAACACTCATTGGGTTGTCCTGAATGGTTCGATGGAACCTCTGAACGGCTTTCTGCTAATAAAGTAAGCGAAGAACTCCTTAGGGTTACCCCAATGCAACCCTGTGTTCTTTCGCTACTTAGGCTTGCCACACCATTCTTTTTGCCAATCTCCGTTGATCTGTGAGAAGTCTCTCAATTTCCGGTGAAGAGAGAGACTTTGCTGAGACTTTTTCCTCCGTATCTCTCTGTCAAGCTCGTGGTAGAACCGTAAGACGAGCCTTTATCGAACCACTTACCCTTTTCCTAGGTATACGTCGGTCTTGAATCGGGATGTTGTTTGCCTTAAAGCCCCGCCACATTTTATCAGGTGAAGATGGAAGTTGAAGACGTAATGTAGATCAAGAGTGAAACTCTCGTAATCGGCTCTACTCAGATTAAGCATATTTCTGTGAGATATCCTCTCTTGTTCCACTTTGACTCCCACTATGGGAGTGAGTGGGAGAGTGGCTGGAGAGGCTTGAACTGCTTCACAGCCAGCTGTTCGGCAAATAAATTGCTGCCTCGACAACTGAAGTGTATCCCGTCATTCCATTTCTTCCAAAGAAGAGGTGCCAGAGATCAACGTACTTGAACCTGTAGTTCCGACGAAGGTTAGTCAGTCGACCATTTATCACCCATTAGGAAAACAGAAATGAGATCTAAATACTGAGATCTAAATACTGATATCTAAACACTGAGATCTAAATACTGAGATCTAAATACTGAGATCTAAATACTGAGATCTAAATACTGAGATCTAAATACTGAGATCTAAACACTGAGATCTAAATACTGAGATCTAAATACTGAGATCTAAATACTGCGAGAAGAGGGTTTGAAAAGTAATTTCTCTGTCATTTCTAATTATTCATTCATGAGCTGAAGTTTCCAAGAGGATATCATACAAATAGTTAATAATAAACACAAATTAATTGTTGAGAAAAGGCAAATTGGGAATATTGTGAGACATCAATAAATAATTATAATTTAAAGATATATACACATAGAATATCAGAATTGAAGTAATAAATAGATAATAACAGCGAAAAGGAGAGATCCGAATGATGTGATTAGGGGGGGGGGCATTGCGCCCTCTGTGAAGGGTTAAAACAACCACCAATAGTTGTAAATAAAGTGCACAGTGAAGGGTTAAAACAACCACCAATAGTTGTAAATAAAGTGCACAGTGAAGGGTTAAAACAACCACCAATAGTTGTAAATAAAGTGCACAGTGAAGGGTTAAAACAACCACCAATAGTTGTAAATAAAGTGCACAGTGAAGGGTTAAAACAACCACCATTAGTTGTAAATAAAGTGCACAGTGAAGGGTTAAAACAACCACCAATAGTTGTAAATAAAGTGCACAGTGAAGGGTTAAAACAACCACCAATTGTTGTAAATAAAGTACACAGTGAAGGGTTACAACAACCACCAATAGTTGTAAATAATGTGCACAGTTAAGAGTTTAAACAACCACCAATAGTTGTAAATAAAGTGCACAGTGAAGAGTTTAAAACAACCACCAATAGTTGTAAATAAAGTGCACAGTGAAGGGTTGAAACAACCACCAATTGTTGTAAATAAAGTACACAGTGAAGGGTTACAACAACCACCAATAGTTGTAAAATAAAGTGCACAGTGAAGGGTTAAAAGAACCACCAATAATTGTAAATAAAGTGCATAGTGAAGGGTTACAACAACCACTAATAGTTGTAAATAAAGTGCATAGTGAAGAGTTAAAACAACCACCAATAATTGTAAATAAAGTGCACAGTGAAGGGCTAAAACAACTACCAATAGTTGTAAATAATGTGCACAGTTAAGAGTTTAAACAACCACCAATAGTTCAAAATAAAGTGCACAGTGAAGGTTAAAACAACCACCAATAGTTGTAAATAAAGTGCACAGTGAAGGGTTAAAAGAACCACCAATAATTGTAAATAAAGTGCATAGTGAAGGGTTACAAACAACCACTAATAGTTGTAAATTAAGTGCATAGTGAAGAGTTAAAACAACCACCAATAGTTGTAAATAAAGTGCACAGTGAAGGGCTAAAACAACTACCAATAGTTGTAAATAATG
>CANNZV010004575.1:0-18253 GCA_947561585.1 Caprella mutica
CTACCTCCACAACACTATCACTACCTCCACAACACTATCACTACCTCCACAACACTATCACTGCCTCCACAGTACTATCGCTGCCCCCATCAGTATTATCACTGCCTCCACAGTACTATCACTGCCTCCATCAGTTGTTGCATCTCCTAATGCTTTGCCATGTATTGACAGTGTCTCTTCAGTCTGGAAAGAGTATCTTCAAGTTTTCCGTCTCTTGCCTGTTCACTTTAGTTTAAACTTGCAGGATTTAAACGAAAAGTTGACACATACCTTTTCCTGATTTTAAATAGTGCAGTAATAAAACAAGAATAGAAGAAGTGCAGTTCAGCCGCAGAAAAAATAGTGTCAAGAAACGAGTCTAAGATTGTTTTGAAAGGCAGGTAGAATAAGAAGAATGACTCTATGATGAGCTCCATAAAATGCCATTACGTCTTGATACTCTACATCAGACTCTACTTTATTTTCCCGACAAACAGGCAAGATGATAAATAATGAGAGGCTTCCCTCCTAGTCATATAATAAGAGTGAGTAAATTGATAGATCCTTGGAAATAACAAGTCATTATGCCTTCAAAAAAGTAGCCATAAATTTCAATGAATATACTCTATGTTACTAAAAATGATATTTGCATTTTTATATTGAAGATTAATAAATTGCGAATTTTGTTCTTTGACGCTCTCAATATAAATATTTATGTAAAAAGGTAAACCTCAACTCCTCAATATTCATATTAGACAAATTTCACGTTAATGATATGAAATGGTGAATTTCATAGATTCATATTATAATTTATATTTCATTAATTCTCTCATATCGTTTTTTTTTTCTGATGGATTGCGAGTTGAATTAAAATTAAATGATAATAAAATTGTATTTTCTCTGTAAGTACAAAATTAAGCAGTTAGCTATTTGGATAAAAGAAAAACTATTTAAAGTTTTAAACCATATTAAAAAAAATTAAAGAATGAAATAGGACATTTTGTAAACGAATATGATGGAATAAAAAATCGTAAAACTATTGGAATTCAATAAAATCCTATTTACTCGTTTATATTATATTTTTAATTGCCTACCTACCAATTTGTCTTTAGATATCAAATTTCGTTAATGCACGTGCTTCTAAATGACTCTGAGATTTGACCTAAAAAGAACATCTATCATTAAAAATCTATAGGGTAAATTACGAATCATCGGTCAGTTTCAAATCTTCGGTCATAATTATTAGAAAAAACGGATCAAGTGTAGTTTAAGGATCCCAAATTTTCAAACTATACACCAAGTGTAGTTTAAGGACCCCAGTATTAACCCAAGTGTAGTTTAAGAACCCCGGCTTTAACCCAAGTGTAGTTTAAGGACCCCAGTGTTAACCCAAGTGTAGTTTAAGGACCCCGGTAATAACCCAAGTGTAGTTTAAGGACCCCATTGAATTTTTGGATGTATCTATGCCACGGTGTCTTGCATGTCTTGACTGCAATCAAATCGAAATAATTCTTCTACTAAGGTGTTCAGAGCAATAAAAAAAATAGACAGAGCAACATTTCAAACAGATATTCTATCTCTACTTGGTGAAGATCCACTACCAGCCATTGAATGGATGAAGCAAAGACAACTATCTAGTTAAAATGATAGCAATATTGGGAAATAATAAAAAAATGTTACCTGATATAAAGAAATCGTAACTAACATATGAATATAGTATAATAATCATTATAATGAAATAAAATCATAATAAGAAAATAAGGATACTTTAAGGACCCCAAATTTTCAAACTATACCTCAAGTGTAGTTTAAGGACCCCAGATTGAGCTGGGGTCCTTAAACTCCACTTGATCCGAAGAAACGATATTGCAATTATTGTTATTTGATTTTTATTTTAGTTGGTATCCATCGATGCCTGCAGGTATCATGGATACCAACTTGCTTTTTATACCCGCAGGTATCATGGATATCAACTAAAATAAAAATTAAATAACAATAATGTAATATCATTTTTTCTTATATGACCGAAGATATGAAACTGACCGATAATTCGTAATTTACTCTATAAGATGCATCATTTTGGTCAATAATACATTTCACATATAACACAAGATTTAAGTTTTCAATTTTATATTATAAATCCAACTAATGATATCCAAAGTTCCAATAGTATGAATAATTATAAGCAATATATTTCGATAGTTCTCAATACTCATATCGCGAATAATAAACTCTAATACTCAACTTTAATTAAAAACTCACTCAAACTTCTTTTCTCAGTTCAAGATCCCTTACATTTATTTATTCCCTTACTCAGTGAGTAAAGGATATATTCTACGATAGATCGTTTACTCACAAATAGGCACATCAGTTACTAAATAAATAAATATAAACGGACCAATTTATATGAATAGGAATAACAAAAATATTCAAATATCAAAAGGCATTTACACTATGATAGCTTATAACAATAGATATATCAACACATTCTCATTACATAATAATCATTTCTAACTGGATAAAAGTTATGGATAGCCCTATATAGAAGATTAATATAGAAGATTAAACAGAACCCACTTTAATCAATCTCCACTTGCCCCATCGTACCATTCTCTCTGTTTAATCTTATCAGCACTAACTTTTATCGAACAAACATGTGTTCTAATTTCGGTTGTACCAAATTCAACCAAGAACTAATTATGAAATGCAAACATTTTGATATTTAATTCTCAATCCAGATTGATTGTAATCATTGAGCCAGAAAATTAACTGCTGTAATTGATGTAAGAAACCGTGATATGTTGAACTAGAGATAACAAGGAATAACATGTCGAAGGTTTAATATAGTCGGTTGAATTGGTTAGATCTAAGCAAAGTAGAATATGCTATTACAACTGACTGTGAATAGAGTTATTCTTCCAATATACAAAAGAACTACATTACGAGCACTCGGTAAAGGGCATTCCTTCGCCGCCGCTTTGACCCGTTCTCTCTGAGAATCTAATAAACTGGTAACTGAATAATGTCCAATCATCCCACCAAGTTTCCTGCAATATTCGATAAATTTTGAGTTTTTGAGTTATAAATGACCTTGACCTTTGACCGGGTCGCTCCCAAAATTCTACCAGAAGGTCACTGGACATGGACCAATCGTTTCACTAAATTTCAGGCAATTTGGCTGAATACTTTTTCAGTTAAGTGAATAACAAGATGATAAATAAATAGATAAATAAATAAATAAATAAATTGCGGGTAAAATATAACCTCCAGCAAATTTGCGAAGGTAATAATGAGAATGTTTCCTTATATGTTCTTGATATTAAAATTATACTTTAATGGTGATAATATGCCTAAATATTATACAGATGAAATTTCCATTAAAAAATATTTATATAATTAGCTTAATGTTATTTAGAATATTATATGATATATTCACAATAACATCTGTCGTTATCTCTCATAATTATCTGTGATACGCGATCAAATCATCAGGAAACATTATAACTATTATGAAAAAATAATGCTTTTGAGTTTTTAATGTTGAACATATCTCTGCAAGTGCGACCGGAAAATTCGTCCACGGAAAATTCGTCCACGGAATTTTCGTCCACGGAAAATTCGTCCACGGAAAATTCGTCCACGGAAAATTCGTCCACGGAAAATTCATCCATGGAAAATTCGTCCATTAAACGCAAAATGATTAATTTAAATGAAACAAAATGTTAAGATAAATGTTTTGATTAAAAGTAGTTAAATGTATATGCATGTAATAGTACATATTGGATGGTAGCCGGTAAATTGCTCGAAAGACAATTGCTCGAAAACAATTGCTCGAAAACAATTGCTCGAAAACAATTGCTCGAAAACAATTGCTCGAAATACAATTGCTCGAATGAACAATTGCTCGAAAGAACAATTGCTCGAAAGACAATTGCTCGACAAACAATTGCTCGAACGAACAATTGCTCGAATGAACAATTGCTCGAATTATCAAATTGCTCGAATGAAAAAATTGCTCGAATTATAAAATTGCACAGTTTTCGATTTTATAAAAGTCAGTTATACATGAAGTGGGGCTGCACCTAACAATGTTTGTTTCTTTTTAGTAAATGATCATTAATCATTCTATAAATGATTTTAATTATTACTCATTCTGCATAATCTTTTTTTAGAACGTTTGTGTCATCTCGTATGTAATAAATATGTCAATTGAAATCATGTGGTGAATCACTTCTATTCATGTTTTTTTTTTATCATAAATCCGAAAACTTTTTTATTACTAGCATATCTGTATGTGGCACCTCAATAGGTGAATTAACTCAAAGTAATGGATGAGTTTTAATAAATCTATGAATTTTTTTTATTGATAAAAAAAACATGAATAGTAGTGATTCACCACATGATTCCAATTGACATATTAGATACGAGATGATACAAACGGTCTTAAAAAAGATTATGCAGAATGAGTAATAATTAAAATCATTTATAGAATTATTAATGATCGATTACTAAACAGAAACAAGGATTGTTAGGTGCAGCTCCACTTCAAGAATAACTGACTGTATTAAAATCGAAAACTGTGCAATTTTATAATTCGAGCAATTATGTTCATTCGAGCAATTTGATAATTCGAGCAATTGTTCATTCGAGCAATTGTTCGTTCGAGCAATTGTTTTTCGAGCAATTGTCTTTCGAGCAATTGTTCTTTCGAGCAATTGTTCATTCGAGCAATTGTTTTTCGAGCAATTCTTTTCGAGCAATTGTCTTTCGAGCAATTGTTTTCGAGCAATTTACCTAGAACCATATTGGATGTACTTTGTCGTATCCATTATGAAGTTTGTTGTACTGCATAATTCATGATTGTTCAATGAAACATTAAGATTGAAGATATATAATAATTTTATGAATTTAATTTAAGATAAAATGTTTGGTGCCTTTGTGTTCTTAACACCTGAAGATGTTGTTGGCGCTAATGAAAGTTTTTGCGAGGATGCCAATTGAGTTTTTTAACTACTTTGAAGCTACGTACATTGGAACGAAACGAGGAAGACGAAACCAATGCGAAAACCTGTTATTTTCAGTTGAATTTTGGAATGTTCAAGCATCATAATATATATATAAACTGGTCCCACCAAATAACCTTGACCTTTGACTGGATTGCTCCCAAAATTCTACCAGATGGTTCCCGAACATTAAAAAATCGTCCCACCAAATTTCATGAAATATGGTTCAATACTTTTTGAGTTATAAATTATAAAGACCTTGACCATGACCTTTGAACCAGTTGCTCCAAGAATACTACCAGAAGGTCTCTGGACATTGACCATTAGTCTCACCAAAGTTCAGGAAATTTAGTTAAATACTTTTTCAGTTATGCAAATAACAAGATGATAAATAAAAAAATAAATGCTATCTAAAATATAACCTTCCACATTCTGTTGTTCAAACTCAGAACAACATTAATCACTGGTTGTATAAGTTAAATGTATGTCTTCAACATTTTGAACTTCTTAGGAAAAATTAATAGTTAATAAATTAAGCATCAATTGCAATGGTTGAACCTTTCTTTCAACTAACCAATCAGTCACTAGAAATGGTTTATTGCGATCAATAAGCACTGTTAATGGAAACCTAAACCAAGAAGCGAAAGAGAAGACCAGTTTAAAAAGTGTGGACGATGTTGCTGGACCAAAGGCTTACCCAATAACAAAATGCCCGCTTACTTTCTAATAAATAAGAGTGAGGTAAACTACTTAAAATACTAGATTGATATATCGCTTGTTTGCAACAACAACGTCATAAACACAAAAACATGTATCTTACAGTTATCTATATAGACATATAAATCATAAAATGCTGATCATTTTGGTAAAAAAATCATCATTGTAACTCAAAAATATACCGCTAGAGAGGCTAAATGTCCTAACGATATACCATTAAATGTACGAACATTACAAATACTAGAATGCCTCTCCTGAAAAATAGCTTTTTTGAAGTTATGGCACTGTTCTCGCAAACAAGCGATATTTTGTCAGAAAATATATGGATTCTAGATTAAATTCAATTATCACTTCCATGTTCATGAGATAACAAATAAAATTTATTTATATTATTAATTGATTTTAAGTGATTATGTATGCTTATCTTTCACACCTATCCTAACCCCTTCTTACTTCCTACCACCAGTTATGGGATTAATCACTTTTATACTTCTCCTTTTCATCTACTATCTTTATCTTTTAAATTAGTTATTTAGATTTACTCCAGTTTTACTTCATCTACCGGCTTCCCATAGCAATTCTTCTTTCCTCTTTTCTCGAGAATAGACCACCGCCACGATTATCTTGAGCAATGCATTGTCACGTATATATTTGAAAAGATGATTAATTCAAGGCAAAATCTAATTCAGGATATCTTATAAAACGTCTATTTTGAATACGATTTACAATACGTAGTATTCAATAAATACCATACTTAACCAATAATAGTTGTACCAAAAAAAAAATGGCTGCTAACTCTTAATTCCTCCACGTGAGGGTGCCACTTTCTATTTTTATTTAACTAATATTATATGTATTTGCAATTGGATGGCAAAATTACTTTCAGATTTTAGGGTTGATAATAATACAAAGGAAGAAACAACACAAATTCATATTAATCAACTAATATCACAATAATAGGGTCTTAAAGAATTAAAAGAAAAAATGTCAATATTTCACTAAAACATGAAATTACAGATGATTATCAAATTACTTAAAATGTTCATAAAAAAGTAGCATAATAATGTGATATGCGTGTCAGAATATAATAATTGAATGTGAATGACATTAAATATTTCATTAAAACCTAACTAACTAAAACATTGGAATTACAATTGAATAAAAAACTAACTAGAATATTGGAATTAGTAATTACAATTGATTATGAACCTACATTATTAAAATATTGTAATTACAATTGATTATGAACCTAACTAACTAAAATATTGTAATTACAATTGATTATGAACCTAACTAACTAAAATATTGGAATTACAATTGATTATGAACCTAACTAACTAAAATAATGGAATTACATTTGATTATAAACCTAACTAACTAAAATATTGTAATTACAATTAATTATGAACCTAACTAACTAAAATATTGTAATTACAATTGATTATGAACCAAACTAACTAAAATATTGTAATTACAATTGATTATGAACCTAACTAACTAAAATATTGTAATAACAATTGATTATGAACCTAATTAACTAAAATATTGTAATTACAATTGATCATGAACCTAACTAACTAAAATATTGTAATAACAATTGATGATGAACCTAATTAACTAAAATATTGTAATTACAATTGATTATGAACCTAACTAACTAAAATATTGTAATTAAAATTGATTATGAACCTAACTAATTGAAATATTGGAATTACAATAGATTATGAACATAACTAATAAAAATATTGTAATTACAATTTATTATGAACCTACCTCACTAAATTGTACATTCAAATTTTATCAACTAATACAATAGTCAAAAACTTATAAAATAAGAGAAAAAGTGTCAATATATCACTTACAAGACAAAAATTACAATAATATTACTAACTGTGCACATAAAAAAGAAACATAATAGTGTTTCATGTCAAAATGAGAAAATTGACAATATTCCAATGAAAGATTGGAAATAAATACAATTAAGGATGAACCTAACTAACTATAGTGCAAAAAAATGATATAATTTCATCTGTAGGTCAAAATAAGATACTAATTCTAATGAAAAAAGGAACGAACAGAATGACTAAATACTAAACAAATAAAACACACCTAAGAGCATGAAAAAGAAACAATAATTATAGCTTATTCAATATTGATTGCTTTGTGTTTATTGGACGCAGCGGACATCTGCATATTCTTGGAAAGAAGGCCTCTAGTTTTCGGCCTCCTTACTGCCGGTGCTGGCTGGTCAGGAACATCGACGTCCTTTTCCAAAGATGAATTTCTATTTGCAGGAGACTTGTAGAAGAGAGTCCTCAACAGATCGTAATAAGTGTGAGGAGAGAAGGAAGACTTTATTCTGAACAGAAGGAAAAAGTCTCCGAAAGAAATATCATTCAACCTTTCGTGGATACCTTCGATCTCTTCTTTCTTCACTTTCAACGGTTTGGTGAAACGGAGCAATTGAAGGAGTAGTTTTGGTACGAGGAATAACGAGAGATAGACGATGTAGAGAATTTCAATGATGGATGCTGCTATCATCCACACCCAGAAGACAATGAAGTACTTCTCATAGAGTTCCATTTACGTCAGATGACAACCGTATCTCTCGGTTCTGGCATTTGTCAGCTTGTTGAAGGGAGTGATTTCGCATTGGTCAAATGGAGGAAATCTTAAGGAGAGTTCATCCTGAAAATTGATGATATCTCTGTTGAAAGGATATGTTGCGTATCCTAAATCCTTAAACTTCCCCAAGAACACGAAGTCAATTACAAAGTAGCAGAAGAAGTTGATGGCCACAGCTACAATGTGTATCAAGAATCTCATGACAAAAACATTGTTGTGTGTGCCGCTGTTGACCATGTAGTATTGGCAGGCTTCCTTGTAGCTCACTTCTTCTTTGGGTGAGACGAGAAGGTCGAACAGTTTCTTAACCTTAGGATTCTCAGCTCTTTTGCTCATCTTATGAGGAATATAAAAAACTAGAGCAATGAGGAAGAGCACCCAGTGAACCCATCTGTAAAAGAGTAGGTAAGTCTTTCCAGAGATGACTCCATTGGCATCCTCAACATAGAGATAAAATGCACAGATTTTGAGGTAATCTGGTCTGATTTGCGAGTCTGCATTGTACTTGCTGGTGCAGGTGAGGATGTCTTTATTCCACCAACAGTAGGAAATGGCGGCATATCCTCCAAATATCAGCGAGAAGGTGTAGGTGTAGAACAGCTTGAGGACTGGGCTGTCGCAAAGACCTACACTGGCAGAAACTGTCCTCTTGTTGAAGGCATTCATGACTATGCCTCCAATGTTTTCAGCAGGTCAAACTGCCTGGTTGTTGGTCCTAGCCCCATTTTGGATTGTGAGACTGAAATAGAAGAAAAGATGATATAATCTCATTTGATTTAAATGGTTTATGCAATTAGCACTAAATATCGAAAACTAGACTGAAAACTAAAAGTTTCACAGGATTGAAAATAATCGATTGTATATGATGTTCAAACTGTTCTTATCGAGTAAAAGATCTATTTCTATGTATTATTTATCCTCTAATCAAATATTCTGACTTGATTCATTTGCAATTATTTTTATAATGAAATTGATAATACATTATTTTCAAGAAGTGATTTAGTATTATAGATATTGTCAACAATATTTAATGTATGGAAAAAAAATCCAACTAAGACGAGTTCGAAACTGGAATTGATTTCAGCCCTCTTTTAATGATATTATTATTTAATATTGTTATAATATAGTTAATTTATTTAAGCAGATTTCAAGAATATGTACCATAAATTATAAACTAATCAACAACTATTATGGAAGTAAAGAAATAAAAATAACTCACCTTAATCAACAAAGAAAAATGTCCAAAATGTAATTCACCGTCTAGGTAGTTTTCAAATCGTGAACTCGTTGAAAATGATCTGAAACAAAAAAAAAATCATTATTAGAAAAAGTTAACTAATAAATAATTTGAATGAAGTGAAATAATAAAACTAATTTACCTCCAAGGCATAATGAAATAGTTACAAATAATATTATTTATTGATTTAGTCAATCATCATATCTTAATGTATTCAATTATCATATATTTATGTAATCTATCATAGATTAAAGCTGCCAATGTTCTTATATTTTAAGTAATCAATTATCTTATAATATATCATCATACTAGTGGTTACCCGTGCAAAATGCACGGAAACGTTCGTATATAATATTTAAGAACGTTTCTTATTGTTTTTAGCATTTCACATCCCAGTCTCCATTTCATTTCACATTAATTAGGTGCCAGTAAATAGAAATTTTCTCCCCCGTGCACGTCATCAATTTGTGTAGATTCGAAGAATGATATCGTATAAATCATAATTATTATATAATGTAGTATATAAATTTCTTCAACTTACAAAATATTAAACATTATTCAAATAATCACCTTATGAATAGTAAAATATGTAGCTACATCGATTATTTCAAAGATTGATATAATTATAAATAGGTATGTATCAGTGGAAAATAAGTAAATATGTACCTACCAACCCATATTTATAAATATTGAATATTTTAATGAAAATCTAAGGAATATATATAATATATTTATTCTGTATTATTTAATTTTTGAGGACATTACTTTCTGATTTTGGTCATACACATCCCATTTTCCATTACATTTCATAAGAATTAGGAAGCAGTAAAGAGTAATTTTTCTGTCCCATGACGTCATCAATTTGTGTAGAATGATGTCGTATAAACATCATAGAAAATAAGATAGCTGTATAATTAACTTCAATATTAGAAACATTAATAAACATTATTCAAATAATCATATCAAAAATTAAATATGTAGCTATATCGATCAGTTCAATGATTGAAATAGAAGAAATAAAATCAATATATACCTATATATGTAGCAGGTGATATTTTATTCATTTAAACTAATTAATATAATTATGTAAAATTCATTTTTATTCGATTGAATATAATTTAACTATCATTTCTTTCGAATATATATTCCCACCCATCAAAATCAATATTAATTATTATATTTTCAATCATACAAAATTTGTCATTTATTTTCGTGAGGAAAAATGATAACCAGCTTATAGAATTACATTTTTAATTTTCTAACTTTCGTCATATCTAGAAAAATATTTCGAAATTCGAAAAATGGTTAACGCAGTCATTTTTGTAGACCACTTTTACATATTGTAGATATTTTTTTGATTCAATTAATGAAAAAAATTTTTTTTAATTATTTCGTATGTTACCATGTAAACTGGAAATTTGAATAATTCAAAAACCTGTTCGAATTTCGTAAAACAAATCAATAGCGTTCTCTAGGACCATAGGCCGGAGGTTTCCAGAAAATTTCAGCCCATTCTGTAAAAAAGTCTCTGAAAATATCCTGGAAAGTATGTCTAATTAATTCCTATGTATCCCATTATAAATCAAAATGAATCTCAAGTATTTACTAATTACAGTCATTTCAACAGTACTTCGTGCAGTTATTTAATTGTTTTAATAAATGAAATACATTTAATAACTAGAATATATCAAGTGGAAATAATTTACTCTTTATATAATTGTAAAAAACTAATTAAGAAATATAATTATTATACCGATCAGAAATGGATACCCATTGTATTTAATTTACTTGAAAAACGTATATATTATAAATAAATAGAATACTTAACAATATTAATAATATGTTATGGTATGTATTAAACCAGAAATATATAAACTGATATTTTATCTATAAGATTAACTATAAGGTGCAGTAAAATCACAAAATGAATAATTATATGAAATATACTTAATATAGAATTAATATTAATCGATATCTGAAAATCATCCTAATTAATTGACTAATTACAATAATTCCAACGGTATCTCCAGTAATTAACTAATTACTGAAGGATAAAAAAGCAGTAATGAATTATCTTGTGTAATCAATTGACTAATAAACTAATTGTATAATTAGTTAAAGTATAGTTATTGTCAGAAATGAGCCTTTATCTTGTGTAATTAATTGACTAATAAACTAATTGTATAATTAGTTAAAGTATAGTTATTTTCAGAGATGAGTCTTCTAGGCCCAACACTCTGATAAATTAGGTACACGAAATAAAAAAATGAACTTTGACTCTTCTGACCGATTAGAAATGGAATCCTCAAGAATTCAGACCACATTTAAACTTGCATACACTAAATAAATATTGGTGACCTGACCATTCACAATGGGACAACTCACTCCCGAAACAATTGCCATGGGACAGCGTGATTTGTGTTCAACAGTATATATAATTATTTTATGATATAATAGTTGCATCCAATTTTACATGTATAAGATTAGGTTAGTACAGATAATGATTATCCTAAGTTATTTTTATATGTAAATGATGCACACCCCGGTAGAAATTAATTAAGAGATATATTACCTAAATAAATAGTAAAATAGTCAATTTAAGCTCTCCAAAAAACGTTATCTATATATGCCTCTAGTTCAGACAACCACATTCCATCTACTTATTCTTAGAGGAGAACCTCAAATTCTGAAATGTTCTAGAATTTAGTTTTTACGCAGTGTTGGAAGTAAAACAAAGAGAAGGTAAATACAAACCAGATACAGTAAATAGATCGACTAAAGATAAATGAAAGAAAAGAAGAATGATGACAAGGAAGATAAGCTGTTAGGGTTTGAAAAATAACGAGAAAGCCGGTCACAAAGTAAATGAATCTTATGTACGAAAATATATAAGGAATTATTGCCAGCTTCTTTTTGGATAATGGATAAAATTTAATGAGAAAAAAAATAATTAGAATATTTTTTTATTTCCGCAAACCCTTATATAAAGTAAACTTTTTGGAAAGGTTTGGCCTGGAAAAACAAAGAAAACTGTGGTGGGCTAGGATGAACTGGTCGGAAATGGTTTACATAGTTAGATATAATATCGAAACCTACTTCCTGTATCGTCAAGAACCTGATATTATTCGTAACGAATCTATTTGAAATCAAATAAGAATTTGTTGTTGTATAAATAGATTTAGAAAATTAACGTGTATCATAGTGATATATAATTCAAACCAGAACATATTGAATTCAATTGTTTGTATAATTAGACAAAGTAATAAAAAATAAGTAATTAAACAGTAAATTCAAGCTCTCCTATAATGTTATCTATATCTGTCTCGGGTTTAGACACCTACATTCCATCTACTTATTCTTAGAGGAGAACCTCAAATTCTGAAATTTTCTAGAATTTCACTTATTACGCATTCGTAGAAGTTAGAGAAAGAGAAGGCAATTACAAACCAGATACAGTAAATAGATCGACAAAAGATAAATGAAAGAAAAGAAGAATGGAGATGAAGAAAATAAGCTTTTGGAGTTCGAAAAGTTATGAAAGAGCCGGTCACAAAGTAAATGAATTTTATGTACGAAAATAGACCAGAAACTGTCGCCGGCTACTTTTTAGAAGATTATGTATGAGGTTTGGACTGGAAAAACAAAGAAGATTGTGGTGGGCTGTAGAGAACAGGTCGGAAATGGTATTTTAGGCCTAATGACATCCTGTATCGTCAAGAACCAGATATTATGCGTAACAATAATATATGAGATCAAATCAAATTTGTTGTTTTTTAAATGAATTTAGAAAATTAACATGTATCATAGTGATATAAAATTCCAAACGATAATCTAATGAATTCAATTAATCTTTAGAAAAAACTACACCTAATGTCTAACTAAATAAATTGAATTTTCTCGCCTAGGATTTGACAAAACACAACTATATATGTTTTTCGCATTTTGTTAAACTAATATATTTAATACATTGGTTAAGCTTTATTTTTCAAGTGACTGTAAATTAAATTCTTTTCTCGACAATAAAACAGTCCAATCGCTAAAATAATGATATCCAGAATATTGAATAAGTAAAAGCTAAATAGAACTAGAATAACCAAAGAATAACAAGAGCTCATCATTACTAACCTCGTTTTAGGACGTTCCAGCTAGCACTGTGGTCTTTTTTCGGATCTCACGAGCTTATATACCCTAGCGTGCTGTTGTGCTGGTCTCTGAATTTCAATGATTTGATTTCAGCGTATAGACTTTTGATCTTGGACAGATAAACGGTCATAAACCTATTATATCTTTATCTGATTTAAATTAAACTAAATGAGATACAAACTTGAACTGAATTTGAATTGATTTTTAAGTAAAGATATTTCCAGATAATAGAATATGAAAAAA
This sequence comes from Caprella mutica, assembly GCA_947561585.1. Lineage (NCBI taxonomy): Eukaryota > Metazoa > Arthropoda > Malacostraca > Amphipoda > Caprellidae > Caprella > Caprella mutica. The sequence continues at coordinate 13,948 of CANNZV010004575.1, forward strand.
GATTTCAGATAACAGAAAACCTATATATTTTTAAAAAAATTGTGCCAACGTACTATACTTATAGTATCTAAACCAACTTTTCTAATATCTAAACCTACTTTTCTTGAATATTCAATATTCGAATCAGTTTGATTTCACTTTAAAAATAGTTTAATTTAAGATCCTAAGGATAGAACATTATTAATCAAATTAAATGTAATTGAACGTTTGTTCTAAATTGGAATTTATTTGTAACCTTCATATACAGACATCCCCCGCTTTAGTTACCAAATCACGACTCAGTTTAGTTACCAAACGGTAACTAAAGCGAATAAAAGTAACAAGAAATTTATAATTGTCACTCCCTGATTTAGACCTCATTTTCTATGAGTAATAGAACGAAAATTTATTATTAGAGTGGAACGTATATAAGCATATTATTAATAATATACACTATACAGTCTTTCATTGTCTTTGACTGTGATGAAAAAGTTTAAAGTCGTGCATTTATCCATCCATAGCTTAACTCTCCTTCAGTATTGGTGAGTAATTAATAGATACTCTGATACTTAGACATCTATAATTATTGTGCTACATTAAACAAACAGAAATTTTATGCTCTATGAAATAATTTTGGTAGTAGGGTACTAAGTTCCAAGTTATTGGTTTGTTCTACAATTTCGGACACGTCAGAAAAAAATATCATAATTTTTATTTAACTTTTATTCTAATTGGTATCATGGATACCAATTGAAATAAAAGTTAAATAATGATTATTATATAATGATTTTCTCGTGTTCGAAAATATGGAACCGTGCAATAACATGGAAATTACCCTAAAGTGGAACATGTTGAATTTCTGAGCCAATAATTGCTTCTAATAACCTTAACTGGATTATAATTTAGATGTTTTTTATAGTTACCGTGAAATAATCACATAAAATTGTCTCCGTGTTCTATGTCTACGAACGGTTCTTATTTTGAATCATGACTCGAAATAAGGACCACTTTTACTAAAGTGAGTTGTACTTAAAGCGAGGCCTGCCTGTATTTTTCTAATATTGAATAGTAAACCAAAAACAGATGATCAAGTTCTAGCCTTTATGTAATTCTGTAACAGAATGTTAAGGGAAACTGTGATGGTCAGTACCTACTCAGTACAGTGGGTATAATGTACACTGCTGTTATACTAACTTGAATAATAGTAGGTTCAAATGCTTTACCTTATATTATTTCCCTTTAATATCTGGTTAATTGGATACCAGTCATGAGTTGGGGATGATTAATTCGAACCACTGATCAGTGAGTGAAATTGTTTTACTATAAATTGGTATAACTTTCGCTATCTGCTTCGTAAAGTTTCACGCGTCTAAATTTAATATCTCTGAGAATTTTAAATGTTATACGCTCCAAATATTATTTTTTCTTGATAATATGTTCTCAATAATGATTTCATTATTTAATAAACAATTATTCACGTTACCTATATAACGAAAATGTTGATTTTGAGCCACCTCTCAAAATCTGTTTTCGAGCATGCAGAAGTGAATTTTGAGCCACTAATCAGAATGCAACATTTATGATCATTAACAAACTAAGATTATCACATGTATCTGATAAATAATGATTATTTTCATTAAAACTTTTTTATTTCTGAAATAATCGAGGTGGCTCAAAATGAATTTTTTGCATTATGAGCCACCTAAATTTTTTTTGAGGTATATTCACAAATAGAATCCAATTTCCATAAATAGTTAACAAATGCAATAAAAAAAACTTATAAATTTTAATATTAGTTGCATACGAAGCTCTGTTACTGTTTTTTAAAAAGTGGTTCAAAATAAAAAAGTAAGACATTGATTTTCAATTTTGAGCCATCCTTGATATGAAAAAACAAACATAAGAAAAAACTTTTATAAAAATGATTATTTATAAATAAACACGCCTATAAAGGACAAAGGAAACGTTATTAAACAAAAATAAACCAAACCTTTTAGAAACTGATATACAAATAAACTTAATATACTACTGGGTCAGAATTCCTCTGCTAGCGATACATTTCAATACTGAGCCACTTTAATAATATTTTATATTTTCTGCCCTAAAAGTGCTAAACCATATCTTCAGATCCTTGAAGACTATTACTTATGCGTGCAACAAAACCTTATTAGTAGATATTTATCAGTAATAAATTGAAAAACTTAGTAAGTGTCAATCTATAAATAATTCACTACCTTGTGGTTCAAAATACGAGGATAGGCACAATATTTAAATTCTGAGCCACTAGAATGATATCTTTTAATTTCTGCCCTAAAAGTGCTGAACCATATCTTGAGATCCTTAAATATTACTATTAATGTGCCCAACTATACCTTATTAGTAGATGTTTATCAGTAATGAATTGATAAACTTTGTACGTATCTATCTATGAATAATTCACTACCTTGGGCTCAAAATGCGTAGATAGGCACAATTTTGAAATTCTGGACCACTAGAATGATATCTTTTAATTTCTTCCTGAAGGATGCTAAACCATATCTTTAAACCTAAACCTTGATGCATGCAACTATACTATATTAGTAGATATTTATCAGTAATTGAATGAAACACCTTTCAAGTAAATAATTATAAATAATTCACTATCTTGTGGTTCAAAATGTGTGAATATGCAAATCGTTTCGAATTAAGCCACTTTTTGAAACATTGAAGCATGTTAAAAACATTAAAGCATCGAATGTATGTTTGTAACATTATTACAGATTGGGGACGTTAAAATGACATATGTTCGAAACACCGAAAACACGTTTGAAACATTGATAACATGATTGAATTAATTTTGAAATATTTGAGACAATGATAACATGTTTGAAACACTGCAGAGGAAATATGATTGAACCAATAAAACATATTGGAATGACTGATCAAGTTCAGAACACTGAACATTTTTGAAACATGAATGATTATTTGAAAAGTTAAAACTTGTCTGGAATATTGATAAATTGTTTACAATGTTAGAAGCATGTTGAATTTAATGTTGATTGAATCAAAATGAATGTAAGAAACATTGAAAACATGTTTGGAACACTGTGAACATGTTTGAAACACTAAGCACATGTTTTAAACACTGAGAACATGTTTTAAACATTATAAACACGTATGGACAATTATGAACATATTTGAAATACAAAAGCATGATCTAAACATGTAAACAATGTTTATAACATTGAAAAAATGTTCGAAACATCTAAATATCTTCGAAACATCTGAATATCTTCGAAACACTAAAATATATGTTTGAAACAACACAACATATTTGAACAATAAAACATGTTTGAAACATTATAACATGCTTGAACGGTAAAACTTGTTTGAAATATTAAAACATGTTTGGGACATTGAAAACTGTTTGAAACATCAAAATATGTTTGTACATAGGAAACCTAATTGTTTGAAACATGAAAAAGAAAGTTTGAAACGTGAAAAAAAGTATGAAACATGAAAACAAAGTTTGAAACACTGAGAAGATGTTTGAAACATTTAGAGAAACACATTTGAAACTATTAATTTTTTTAAATTTCTATTATACGTTCTAACAGATTATCAATTTTTATATTATACGTACGCACGTACGTTTTAATAGGACTTCACCAAATATGTATTATTTAATTTTTGATATTCGCGTTGTACATGGATAACGTTGGTATATCTATAGTGCATTTCAGTAATATCAGTTTAACATGAAATTAAATCATTAAATAAATATGAAGCTTAATTATTTCATAAATATGATGTTTGATCACTCAATCTGAAAATAAATTATATAATATGAAGTTTAATCAATTTCTATTTTAGTGTTATTCATTGTGGATCATACTATATCTTTATATCGAAATAACGCTCCTTGCTCAGCTTTACAGTTAAAAAGTTGAGTTAGTTATACTTTACTTCGCGTTCTATTGAATTAAACCAGGAACAACCATATCATTTGTATAATCAATGAAGTGTGTTTTAATCCTTTCTAACCGAAGCTGTATTTGTATTCAAAAAAATGGTAAAAGATAATAGGTGTGACCAAAAATGTAATTATGTAATTTTTCAAACGCTAACAAATGGGGTTAACTTTGAAAGTACATGGAAGACATCGCCTATCGATTTGAATAACATTATATCACAATGAATAGATCATCTTTCATAATTTTCCAGAGCTTTCATAATATGATTCAAGATGTAAAAGAATAGATCAATTAGAGGTTTCAAATTGTTTGAATCAATACTTTTGAGTCAAAGAATAATACATACAGGCATATTAGAGTATTTCAAACTTTTG
>CANNZV010004575.1:19679-58599 GCA_947561585.1 Caprella mutica
ATAGAGCTGTACTAAAATAAAGTAAATAAAGTACTGATGAAGTTACAGGTGAAATGATACACAACAACAATCATACCCTGGGTATAGAGCTGTACTAAAATAAAGTAAATAAAGTACTGATGAAGTTACAGGTGAAATGATACACAACAACAATCATACCCTGGGTATAGAGCTGTACTAAAATAAAGTAAATAAAGTACTGATGAAGTTACAGGTGAAATGATACACAACAACAATCATACCCTGGGTATAGAGCTGTACTAAAATAAAGTAAATAAAGTACTGATGAAGTTACAGGTGAAATGATACACAACAACAATCATACCCTGGGTATAGAGCTGTACTAAAATAAAGTAAATAAAGTACTGATGAAGTTACAGGTGAAATGATACGCAACAACAATCATACCCTGGGTATAGAGCTGTACTAAAATAAAGTAAATAAAGTACTGATGAAGTTACAGGTGAAATGATACACAACAACAATCATACCCTGGGTATAGAGCTGTACTAAAATAAAGTAAATAAAGTACTGATGAAGTTACAGGTGAAATGATACACAACAACAATCATACCCTGGGTATAGAGCTGTACTAAAATAAAGTAAATAAAGTACTGATGAAGTTACAGGTGAAATGATACACAACAACAATCATACCCTGGGTATAGAGCTGGAATTCATCTCATCTATAACCATTACATTAATCTAATAAAGCCTTTTATATATTCATCAATACATTAAAATTAGGAATATAATGAACATAAGACATACGAAAACTTATAAACAGGCAATCTTCGAATCTTCTAGAATATTTATAGATTTTTATAGAGCATGTATCAATTGTACTGATTTATAACTTCAAAACTATAATAAATATATTCCTTCAATTTTCCATAATTTAGAAATTACATGAACAATAATCACACAAACTTTAATTCTTTAATTTACAGCAAGTAGCATAAATTCACAATAAACACCAATAATTTTATAAACAAACACTAAATTATTCCAAATATAAGCCTTTCATTACCAATTTTCTCTTCATAATTTTGAATCAACCTCAATAGATGATATAAATCTTCCATACTTACTCTCAATTGGTAATTTTATATACAAATTATATATAAAAGAATATAAATATCATTCGAGTTGCTAAATACACGAATTAGAGTCTATTAAAATGTTATCTTAATGATATAGGGAGCTTTTTTCATATCCATATAATTTCCCTTTTCAATATTTCCTACCCTGGAAATGGTTAATTGGGTATGTTCTGAGTTATCGGACGGTTCCACGTTTTCGAACATATACGAAAAAGAGTACAAGTATCCAGAAGGTATCATACTGCGGCGTTAAAATATCACATTTTTAATTTTTGGAAATTACAAAGATTATTTTCTTGGGGAGTTTTTAGCCAGATTATGCAAACTGGTCAAAGCGGAGAGTACCTAATAATTCAGAGGAAGCCCTTGCACTTCAAGTAGAACTACTTTAACCATCTCGACGGACTGACGGGGCTATTTTTAGACTCACCTTTAATTATGAACAGGTGTCAACGAGCGGGAGATAGAAAAGCAACTTTAACACTGGCCACTTCACCCTAACTAGAGTAGGTCCTAATCAAATACCGGTAAACAGAAAATAAATGCCGCTACAGTTCATAATTTAGCCATGAAAAGTTTGAAAATGAATATCATGGGGATTTGTAATGTTTCGGTCTTTTGGGAAATATTTTTAAAGACAATGTTTTTCCATTAAATACCAGAGGATTATATCTGAATATGTGTGGGTAGAATCAGTATTTACTTTATAATTTATTTACAATTAACGTTCTGAACAATACTACCTAATTTTAGCGCAAGAAGGATTTGAAAACCGAAAAAATAAAAATGTAAACAAAAATTTGACCATTCGATCGAATTTGAAACGTAACTCGTTTTCAATCATAATTAGGAAACAGGGAATTAAATAATGAAGTAAACAGTTTTCTTTTAGCCAGTCAGTTGCTAACTGAAGTGTACTAAATGGTCATCAGACGATAAGTTGTCCTTGTGCCACCATAACTCGGGTCCACATTCCATGAGATTCCCTCCCCGTTAAATTGGCGTGAGTTGTTCCAATGGCAGTGCAGTCGGTGGATGTAGTGGTGGTACTCCCGCTCTCGTGTCTCCTTCCTCCGGTAGACAATAACCTCTTACAGTAAATCTTTCATCTCACCCATGCCGTTAAAGAGATCGTTAAGGAGACTCAGTCTTCAGAATTTGAATAAATTACGAATGTTAAGCTCACCGGACAAAAGTGGCGGGGCGGCGGGGAAGGTGAAGTACGAACGAAGTAAGACTGTTGACCTTGACAGCAAGAGGCTTGGACCAATGATGGATGACTCATTGGTCCCGAAAGAGCCACAGTTTACTGATACGGCTTGTCAAACTGATTTGACTCCGACGAAAGAAGTGGACAGTTTAGAGCTAGCTGAACAACTTCTAGTTTCTTCCGCCCAAAAAGCGGAAAATATCGTCGAATGCCAAGCTTTGTTGCAAGACGGAATAAGGAAGTACAGGGATATGAAGGTTCCGATACAGAGGGTACCCAAGGAAGTAGATAGTGGAAGTTGCAGTGATGGTGGAAGCGTCGAATCATGTAGTGGATCTTCCGAAACACTTGGAGTCAAGAAAAAGAAACCAGTTTTCGTCCAGTGTCCAAGACACAGACATCGGAGTTCCAGTGAAGAAGCGACTTCAAATCCACTTCCTATTTTGCCGAAAACTTTCAGAGAATATTCATTGGACCACAATACTCAAAGCCTGGATCGAAAAACACTTTCCATGGACCATAAGTGTCAAATTCTGGACCAATCTCTTGTTCACCAAGCGCACAACTCTCCAAGATTAGACCAGAGCTCCAAACAATTGAAGAGGACCAAGAAGTTATCCATGCAGGAGCCCATGGAGCGCTACACCCAAATCCCAAGAACGGAGAGTGCCTCAACCACACCTGATACAAAGGACTTCTGCAGTTGCCAAGACAATGCTCTGTACGAGTTCATGCTCGGTACCTGTGCCATCATGGCTCTTGAGAATGCAGAGCTGAAGAAGAAGCTGGAGGACCAAAAGGCTGTTGTTTCTTTCAGTCCCGAATTACCTTCCAAGAAGAAGTTTGCGGCTCTCAAGCAAAGAAGGAGGTCTTTACCGTCTGCAAAATGTTTGGATAATGAACTCAGGGTGAGATGATAGTTTTAAAATCATTACGAATTAATGATAGGATCATTGCACTTACTTAGTCTTCGTTAGATCTAAACCATATTTCAATAATCTATTTATAGTGTAAGTTTATTACTAGGGTTGCTGCGATATGCTTTTAAAATCATAGATCCCGAAAATATCATAGACTGAGAGAATTAAACAGTATCGAATCGTTCTACACCAGCGATATATTGTATTCGATACTATTTCATTTCGTTTCGTCTATTATATTCTTAAGATCTATGATTTTAAAAGCATATTGTGTCAACATTACTTATTATTATAGTATAATTTTTGCAAGATATTTAAATCTAACTAAACTAAATAAATTAGTCATACCCCTTTTTCAATACCCTAATCTATACATTATTTGATGCTTAATATTTTTAATCGAATATTCGTGCACCAGTGACATAAAAATTATTAATTTTTTTTAATTATTTTCAAAAACTGTCAAAATTTGAACCTAAAACTACATAACAATATTTACAAAGTTAGTTAGGTTTTTATTAGATAAACAGTCTATTATTGACACCATTGAAATTGAAGTGCTTGCATCATGAATAACCACTTGGAATTTAGGTTTCAGAACACTCTTTTCAAACAGACGAAATAATAACGTCCTGATTTGGTGAAGCATTACGTAACTTTGGACTAAATTCGTTAAGTGAATTAGTTTCCACATGTAACCACAAACAAATCACTTGAGATGTTCGTAAGTGGTATCTAGGATACGAAAAAGATGTTCGTAAGTGGTATCTTGGATACGAAAGAGATGTTCGTAAGTGGTATCTTGGATACGAAAGAGATGTTCGTAAGTGGTAACTTGGATACGAAAGAGATGTTCGTAAGTGGTAACTTGGATACGAAAGAGATGTTCGTAAGTGGTAACTTGGATACGAAAGAGATGTTCGTAAGTGGTATCTTGGATACGAAAGAGATGTTCGTAAGTGGTAACTTGGATACGAAAGAGATGTTCGTAAGTGGTAACTTGGATACGAAAGAGATGTTCGTAAGTGGTAACTTGGATACGAAAGAGATGCTCGTAAGTGGTATCTTGGATACGAAAGAGATGTTCGTAAGTGGTAACTTGGATACGAAAGAGATGTTCGTAAGTGGTATCTTGGATACGAAAGAGATGTTCGTAAGTGGTAACTTGGATATCAAAGCAATGTTCGTAAGTGGTATCTTGGATACCAAAGAGATGTTCGTAAGTGGTAACTTGGATATCAAAGCAATGTTCGTAAGTGGTATCTTGGATACCAAAGAGATGTTCGTAAGTGGTATCTTGGATACCAAAGAGATGTTCGTAAGTGGCAACTAGGACACCAAAAATATTTCACTAGTACTCTTCTATAATCAAGTACAACTATATAGGTCACTATATACAGCTTACTACATTATAGAGGAGTCAAGAGTAGATAGAAAACCGATGGTCATTATACAGGGTGCTTCATTACTCATGACTCAACTAATAAGGACGGTTACTGTGTCATTTGTTCGTAGACTAGGGTTATATCTTCTTATTGGCTGGGAGGAATGATGAGTTGTCACTCTCAAAAATGGTTACTGTATTTCTTATTTACTTGAAACACGTGGGTATTTCGGCAAATCCATTTTCGGCAAATTTGGGCAAACTCGTATCCGGAAAATCAGCCAGGACCATTTATTATTATCTTTAGAATTTCTGAGGTTACTATCAGAGAAAAGAGTTTCCGCATGATACTAATCTCACAAATCACAAACCTAATTTTCTATTATTTTCAAATCTTACAAATTTATCATCGTGTACTTAGACCAATTTTAAAATATCTACAAGCATTACAATTAGTAAAGTTCATATAAGATTTTCTTGAGATAGTAACTAATTTAGCTAATTTTTCTTAAGCTAATACCTAATTCCAAATGCTGGCCACTATACAGGACTTCATTATAGAGGATTTATGATTATCATATCAATTGTTGTGAAACAAATAGAAAAAAATAGGGTAAGATCTGAGTTATCGGACAGCTTCATTTTTTGATCATATAAAAAAAACTAGGGTTAGTTCTTAATTATCGGTCAGTACTACGTCTTCGGACATATAAGAAAAAACAATATAAAAATTGTTATTATTACACAGTACGCTATCTAATTTTTATATTGTTTTTTCTTGTAGTATGACCGAAGATGTAGTACTGATCGATGATAAAGAAATTACCCTATAAACTGTTTATAATTTAATTTGTTGTGTGATCGCTGCAGGTATCATGGATACCATTAATAGTAACAATATAAATAATAATTACTATATACTTATTTCTTGTATGGTCGCAATATGAAACCGTCCAACAACTCGTAAACTTTCGCTAGTCAGCTTTCAAATCAAAGAATATGAAAAAAGTAAAAAAAACACAGTAATTGTTGGTAATCATACACACTCACATTCTCTAACTCTCTTCACACTCTCTCACTGAATATAGGTGAGTATGACACCTAGACTTACTGCACTCACACTCCTTTCTCACTCTCCCTCACTCTCTCACTCTCTCCCTCACTCCTCACACTCCTCTCACACTCCTCTCACACTCCTCACACTCCTCTCACACTCCTCTCACACTCCTCACACTCCTCTCACACTCCTCTTCATGTCTCCTCTATACTCGAGATTTTATTCTTTAATTACCGATGACCTTGGCAGTGACCTTGACGACAAAATAATACGACAATTTAGCCAATGATGGACGGGGATTTGGCCAGAGTTTGAAGTGGTAAGCCCCGCCCCTTTCTTAATTAATTAAACGCCAATACCAATCGATTAGTTCATATCTAATTACTCATTTGACGTACCCGGTTAGATATATCTATATATAGATAGATTGATAGATAGGTAGATATATATCTATCACTGTAGACTAATGCTGTGGAAAATAAGACATTATGTGTTAGATGAGTCAGCAGTTTTTATACATTGCTTCGGTATTGCGTTTAAATACTAATTTCTTATTATTTATCAAATTAGAAACAAGTTACTGAAACTTTATTACCAAAAAAGGATGAATTATTATTGCAAAAATTTATATTTTACTAATAAATATCCTAGGAGATAAAACACTATTAACATTTCTGAGTCCTGGATTAGGGTAAGTTCCGAGTTACCGGACAGTTCCACATTTTCGGACACGTGAGAAAAAATATTGTTATTTAACTTTTATTATGGTTGGTATCCATGATACCTGCAGGTATCATGGATACCAACCATAATATCGAGTTAATATGCTAACATATATTTTTCATACATGATCGAGAATGTGGAATTGTCCGGTAACTCGGAACTTACCCTAATGTACTACATGGCAAAAATATGACACTAGTAAAACAATTACTAAGAATATGTAACGTGCTTACTAACGTGTTTACTAACGTGTCTACTAACGTGTTTACTAACGTGTTCACTAACGTGTTTACTAACGTGTTTACAAACGGGCTTACTAACGTGTTAAGTAACGTGTTTACTAACGAGTTTAGTAACGTGTTTACTAACGTGTTTACTAACATGTTTAATAACGTGTTTACTAACGTGTTTCATAACGTGTTTACAAACGGGCTTACTAACGTGTTTAGTAACGTGTTTACTATCGTGTTTACTAACGTGTTTACAAACGTGTTTACTAACGTGTTCACAAACCTATTTTACTAACGTGTTTACTAACGTGTTTACTAACGTGCTTACTAACGTGTTTACTAACGTGTTTACTAACGTGTTTACTAACGTGTTTACTAACATGTTTAATAACGTGTTTACTAACGTGTTTACTAACGTGTTTACTAACGTGTTTACTAACGTGTTTACTAACGTGTTTACTAACGTGTTTACTAACGTGTTTACTAACGTGTTTACTAACATGTTTAATAACGTGTTTACTAACGTGTTTCATAACGTGTTTACAAACGGGCTTACTAACGTGTTAAGTAACGTGTTTACTAACGAGTTTAGTAACGTGTTTACTAACGTGTTTACTAACATGTTTAATAACGTGTTTACTAACGTGTTTCATAACGTGTTTACAAACGGGCTTACTAACGTGTTTAGTAACGTGTTTACTATCGTGTTTACTAACGTGTTTACAAACGTGTTTACTAACGTGTTCACAAACCTATTTTACTAACGTGTTTACTAACGTGTTTACTAACGTGCTTACTAACGTGTTTACTAACGTGTTTACTAACGTGTTTACTAACGTGTTTACTAACGTGTTTACTAACATGTTTAATAACGTGTTTACTAACGTGTTTACTAACGTGTTTACTAACGTGTTTACTAACGTGTTTACTAACGTGTTTACTAACGTGTTTACTAACATGTTTAATAACGTGTTTACTAACGTGTTTCATAACGTGTTTACTAACGTGTTTCATAACGTGTTTACAAACGGGCTTACTAACGTGTTTAGTAACGTGTTTACTATCGTGTTTACTAACGTGTTTACAAACGTGTTTACTAACGTGTTCACAAACCTATTTTACTAACGTGTTTACTAACGTGTTTACTAACGTGCTTACTAACGTGTTTACTAACGTGTTTACTAACGTGTTTACTAACGTGTTTACTAACATGTTTAATAACGTGTTTACTAACGTGTTTCATAACGTGTTTACAAACGGGCTTACTAACGTGTTAAGTAACGTGTTTACTAACGAGTTTAGTAACGTGTTTACTAACGTGTTTACTAACATGTTTAATAACGTGTTTACTAACGTGTTTCATAACGTGTTTACAAACGGGCTTACTAACGTGTTTAGTAACGTGTTTACTATCGTGTTTACTAACGTGTTTACAAACGTGTTTACTAACGTGTTCACAAACCTATTTTACTAACGTGTTTACTAACGTGTTTACTAACGTGTTTACTAACGTGTTTACTAACGTGTTTACTAACGTGTTTACAAACGGGCTTACTAACGTGTTTACTAACGTGTTTACTAACGTGTTTACTAACGTGTTTACTAACGTGTTTACTAACGTGTTTACTAACGTGTTTACAAACGGGCTTACTAACGTGTTTACTAACGTGTTTACAAACGGGCTTACTAACGTGTTTAGTAACGTGTTTACTATCGTGTTTACTAACGTGTTTACAAACGTGTTTACTAACGTGTTCACAAACCTACTTTACTAACGTGTTTACTAACGTGTTTACTAACGTGTTTACTAACGTGTTTACTAACGTGTTTACTAACGTGTTTACAAACGGGCTTACTAACGTGTTTACTAACGTGTTTACTAACGTGTTCACAAACCTACTTTACTAACGTGTTTACTAACGTGTTTACTAACGTGATTACAATCGGGCTTACTAACGTGTTTACTAACGTGTTTACAAACGGGCTTACTAACGTGTTCACAAACCTACTTTACTAACGTGTTTACTAACGTGTTTACTAACGTGTTTACTAACGTGTTTACAAACGGGCTTACTAACGTGTTTACTAACGTGTTTACAAACGGGCTTACTAACGTGTTTAGTAACGTGTTTACTATCGTGTTTACTAACGTGTTTACAAACGTGTTTACTAACGTGTTTACTAACGTGTTTACTAACGTGTTTACTAACGTGTTTACTAACGTGTTTACTAACGTGTTTACTAACGTGTTTATTAACGTGTTTACAAACGGGCTTACTAACGTGTTTAGTAACGTGTTTACTATCGTGTTTACTAACGTGTTTACAAACGTGTTTACTAACGTGTTCACAAACTTATTTTACTAACGTGTTTACTAACGTGTTTACTAACGTGTTTACTAACGTGTTCACAAACGTATTCCATAACGTGTTTACTAACGGGCTTACTAACGTGTTTAGTAACGTGTTTACTAACGTGTTTACTAACGTGTTCACTAACATGTTTAATAACGTGTTTACTAACGTGTTTCATAACGTGTTTACAAACGGGCTTACTAACGTGTTTAGTAACGTGTTTACTAACGAGTTTAGTAACGTGTTTACTAACGTGTTTACTAACATGTTTAATAACGTGTTTACTAACGTGTTTCATAACGTGTTTACAAACGGGCTTACTAACGTGTTTACTAACGTGTTTACTAACGTGTTCACAAACCTACTTTACTAACGTGTTTACTAACGTGTTTACTAACGTGATTACAATCGGGCTTACTAACGTGTTTACTAACGTGTTTACAAACGGGCTTACTAACGTGTTCACAAACCTACTTTACTAACGTGTTTACTAACGTGTTTACTAACGTGTTTACAAACGGGCTTACTAACGTGTTTACTAACGTGTTTACAAACGGGCTTACTAACGTGTTTAGTAACGTGTTTACTATCGTGTTTACTAACGTGTTTACAAACGTGTTTACTAACGTGTTTACTAACGTGTTTACTAACGTGTTTACTAACGTGTTTACTAACGTGTTTACTAACGTGTTTACTAACGTGTTTATTAACGTGTTTACAAACGGGCTTACTAACGTGTTTAGTAACGTGTTTACTATCGTGTTTACTAACGTGTTTACAAACGTGTTTACTAACGTGTTCACAAACTTATTTTACTAACGTGTTTACTAACGTGTTTACTAACGTGTTTACTAACGTGTTCACAAACGTATTCCATAACGTGTTTACTAACGGGCTTACTAACGTGTTTAGTAACGTGTTTACTAACGTGTTTACTAACGTGTTCACTAACATGTTTAATAACGTGTTTACTAACGTGTTTCATAACGTGTTTACAAACGGGCTTACTAACGTGTTTAGTAACGTGTTTACTAACGAGTTTAGTAACGTGTTTACTAACGTGTTTACTAACATGTTTAATAACGTGTTTACTAACGTGTTTCATAACGTGTTTACAAACGGGCTTACTAACGTGTTTAGTAACGTGTTTACTATCGTGTTTACTAACGTGTTTACAAACGTGTTTACTAACGTGTTTACAAACGGGCTTACTAACGTGTTTACTAACGTGTTTACTAACGTGTTTACTAACGTGTTTACTAACGTGTTTACTAACGTGTTTACTAACGTGTTTACTAACGTGTTTACAAACGGGCTTACTAACGTGTTTACTAACGTGTTTACAAACGGGCTTACTAACGTGTTTAGTAACGTGTTTACTATCGTGTTTACTAACGTGTTTACAAACGTGTTTACTAACGTGTTCACAAACCTACTTTACTAACGTGTTTACTAACGTGTTTACTAACGTGTTTACTAACGTGTTTACTAACGTGTTTACAAACGGGCTTACTAACGTGTTTACTAACGTGTTTACTAACGTGTTCACAAACCTACTTTACTAACGTGTTTACTAACGTGTTTACTAACGTGTTTACAATCGGGCTTACTAACGTGTTTACTAACGTGTTTACAAACGGGCTTACTAACGTGTTCACAAACCTACTTTACTAACGTGTTTACTAACGTGTTTACTAACGTGTTTACTAACGTGTTTACAAACGGGCTTACTAACGTGTTTACTAACGTGTTTACAAACGGGCTTACTAACGTGTTTAGTAACGTGTTTACTATCGTGTTTACTAACGTGTTTACAAACGTGTTTACTAACGTGTTTACTAACGTGTTTACTAACGTGTTTACTAACGTGTTTACTAACGTGTTTACAAACGGGCTTACTAACGTGTTTACTAACGTGTTTACTAACGTGTTTACTAACGTGTTTACTAACGTGTTTACTAACGTGTTTACTAACGTGTTTACAAACGGGCTTACTAACGTGTTTACTAACGTATTTACTAACGTGTTTACTAACGGGCTTACTAACGTGTTTACTAACGTGTTTACTAACGTGTTTACTAACGTGTTTATTAACGTGTTCACTAACGTGTTTACTAACGTGTTTACTAACGTGTTTACTAACGTGTTTACTAACGGGCTTACTAACGTGTTTCCTAATAAATCACACTATTTCTGTACTATTGACCGCATATCCAGTATATACTTTCCTCTCATTTAAGAAAAGTGTTAATTTTTTTATTAATTCGTTGTTTTGATTACTACATTTTTCTTATATGACCTAAAACGTGAATATATTCAATAACTCGGAACTTATTCAATTGACGCTATTCAACATATTGAAAACAGAATGATTATGTTAAATGTGATATCTATAATTATAAACACAAGCGTGTTATTATTAGTATATTTATACCTAGCTGTTACATACAGAGAAATAATTATTTATATTATAAAAAGGTGATCATTTCCAACATTTAATATTATACGAATCACTATCTAGTATAATCACTATCTAGTATAATCACTATCTAGTATAATCACTATCTAGTATAATCACTATCTTGTATGATCACTATCTAGTATAATCACTATCTTGTATGATCACTATCTAGTATAATCACTATCTAGTATAATCACTATCTAGTATAATCACTATCTAGTATAATCACTATCTAGTATAATCACTATCTTGTATGATCACTATCTAGTATAATCACTATCTTGTATGATCACTATCTAGTATAATCACTATCTAGTATAATCACTATCTAGTATAATCACTATCTAGTATAATTACTATCTATAGTATAATCACTATCTTGTATAATCACTATCTAGTATAATCACTATCTAGTATAATCACTATCTAGTATAATCACTATCTAGTATAATCACTATCTAGTATAATCACTATCTAGTATAATCACTATCTAGTATAATCACTATCTAGTATAATCACTATCTAGTATAATCACAATCCTTTTATTTCAATATAAGGTTTATTTTCTAGTAATGATAATACTTTAGTTACCCATAGCAGGTAACCTTGGCAGTAAGTCATCAGTAGAATTAGTAACATACCTGAAAATATTTGAAGTTTGCAATTTCATACAAAAAAACTTTAATGTAAAAGATTACTAATTTTTTGTATCACCATTCATGGTGGTAAATCATCTACATTCAGTCAGTGACTTTGAGTTTGGAAAATAAATTAGGTGTTTATCATTTTATTAATCAATTTAATGTACAATTATTTTCCTTTTCTTCACCTGAAAAAAATTTGCTAGTTATTCTCTAGGAATTATTGTGATATCAATTAAATTAATCGTTTAAATTTCTAAATAAAATTTTAGTTATTGAAAATATTGCAAATATATTCATTTATAGTTGAGAATATTTGAGTAGAATTGCGGAGTGAGGGATAATAATTATTACACAAATTGAACTGCCATCAGTGAACGTAAAATTAATATAGAAAAAATACCGTCATTTTGACTGCACGCGTACACTAGTACATATAAAAAGAAGTAATTATAATAGTGATATATCATTGAGTGTATATTATATATATTTAAATAAAGAGTAGTGATTGTTAAATGGGTACGTATGAAATATGTTTACCAATTTAATTTCCTCAGAGTTGAAAACGCTGTACAAAAACGCTGTGCAAAAACGCTGTACAAAAACGCTGTGCAAGAACGCTGTACAAAAACGCTGTGCAAAAACGCTGTACAAAAACGCTGTGCAAAAACGCTGTACAAAAACGCTGTGCAAAAACGCTGTACAAAAACGCTGTGCAAAAACGCAGTGCAAAAACGCAGTGCAAAAACGCAGTACAAAAACGCTCGTGTTGAATGTCTCTATTTAATTAGTAACATTTTAGAAACTTGAATAGTGTGACAATTTTCTAGATGTGAGCCAATATCTTTTAAATGTGATTTATTTAAAACTATTTAAATTAAAAATTAAATCTGTTGATAAAAATATTTAAAAATAAAATATTTTATTAAAAAAAAAATTCACCGCCTATATAATGAAATATTTCACTAAAAATAAAACATTTTATTGAAAAATTTCCACTAAAAGATAAAATATTTCGCTAAAATATAAATCTTTTACTGGAAAATTAAAACTTTTTACTAAAAATTAAAAAAATTCACTGAAAATAGAAATATTCTTTTCTAGATAAATATTTTACCGGAAAATATAAATATCTTTCAATTAAAAATAGAAATAATAAATATATCTTATTCGAAAAATAAATTAAAAAACACTTTGCACGGTTTCAACATCCATTGAATAATTAACTAAACGCAAAGTACCATTTATGGCACACCAGACACCACATGGTTACGCACACCATCGACCAGGTAGATGAAATATTGAGTCGTGACGTCACCGTTACGTCATAACATCACCCACCAATAGCAGCGTAGTAGGGGGTCAAACATGCGAGATGTTTCTGGTTAAATTCGGCGTAATGATTTGGGGGAAAGCGTCTCAATTTCGGGGAAAATACGCACACTGAAATTCTCAAAAATTTATTTTAGGAAAAAGTACATTTTGAAGAACTGAAAATAATGTATTTGAAGAAATTATTTTGAGGTAATTGAGTAAAATAAGTTGCGACTTGTCGAGACAATTTAAATATAAATGTTAGTTAGGGTGAGTTCCAAATTATCGGTCAGTACTACATCTTCGGTCATATAAGAAAAAACAATATAAAAATTATTATTATTACACAGTGCTATCTAATTCTTCTGCAAGCCCGGGTTTAATTAATTGTCATTTTTATGTCACATTTATGTCATTAATTCCATATATGTAAATTTATGTAATTTTTTGAAACTTTCATAATTTATATGACATATTCATGTAAATGTTCAATCACACACTAGAGAGTCATAGACTCACTCTAATTCTCAACAAATCAGGAGGAACAACAAAAAATAGTAATACATGTACATACGCATACCAGTCCAGTTAGAGTGCGGATTGTAAAGGAGTGAAATCTAACACGTTAAAACGTTACTCCCCTATCTAACACGTTACTCCCCTATCTAACACGTTACTCCCCTATCTAACACGTTACTCCCCTATCTAACACGTTACTCCCCTATCTAACACGTTACTCCCCTATCTAACACAATACTCCCCTATCTAATACGTTACTCCCCTATCTAACACGTTACTCCCCTATCTAACACGTTACTCCCCTATCTAACACAATACTCCCCTATCTAATACGTTACTCCCCTATCTAACACGTTACTCCCCTATCTAACACGTTACTCCCCTATCTAACACAATACTCCCCTATCTAATACGTTACTCCCCTATCTAACACAATACTCCCCTATCTAATACGTGACTCCCCTATCTAACACAATACTCCTCTATCTAACACGTTACTCCTCTATCTAACACAATACTCCCCTATCTAACACGGTACTCCCCTATCTAACACGTTACTCCCCTATCTAACACGTTACTCCCCTATCTAACACGTTACTCCCCTATCTAAAACGTTACTCCCCTATCTAACACGTTACTCCCCAATCTAAAACGTTACTCCCCTATCTAACACGTTTCTCCCCTATCTAACACAATACTCCCCTATCTAACACGTTACTCCCCTATCTAACACGTTACTCCCCTATCTAACACGTTACTCCCCTATCTAACACGTTACTCCCCTATCTAACACGTTACTCCCCTATCTAACACGTTACTCCCCTATCTAACACGTTACTCCCCTATCTAACACAATACTCCCCTATCTAATACGTTACTCCCCTATCTAACACGTTACTCCCCTATCTAACACGTTACTCCCCTATCTAATACGTTACTCCCCTATCTAACACGTTACTCCCCTATCTAACACAATACTCCCCTATCTAATACGTTACTCCCCTATCTAACACGTTACTCCCCTATCTAACACGTTACTCCCCTATCTAACACGTTACTCCCCTATCTAACACGTTACTCCCCTATCTAACACGTTACTCCCCTATCTAACACAATACTCCCCTATCTAATACGTTACTCCCCTATCTAACACGTTACTCCCCTATCTAACACGTTACTCCCCTATCTAACACAATACTCCCCTATCTAACACGTTACTCCCCTATCTAACACGTTACTCCCCTATCTAACACGTTACTCCCCTATCTAACACAATACTCCCCTATCTAATACGTTACTCCCCTATCTAACACGTTACTCCCCTATCTAACACGTTACTCCCCTACCTAACACAATACTCCCCTATCTAATACGTTACTCCCCTATCTAACACGTTACTCCCCTATCTAACACGGTACTCCCCTATCTAACACAATACTCCCCTATCTAATACGTTATACGTTACACGTTACTCTCCTATCTAACACGTTACACGTTACTCCCCTATCTAACTCGTTACACGTTTCTCCCCTATCTAACACGTTACACGTTTCTACCCTATCTAACACGTTACACGTTTCTCCCCTATCTAACACGTTACACGTTTCTCCCCTATCTAACACGTTACACGTTTCTCCCCTATCTAACACGTTACACGTTTCTCCCCTATCTAACACGTTACACGTTTCTCCCCTATCTAACACGTTACACGTTTCTCCCCTATCTAACACGTTAAACGTTTCTCCCCTATCTAACACGTTACACGTTTCTCCCCTATCTAACACGTTACACGTTTCTCCCCTATCTAACACGTTACACGTTTCTCCCCTATCTAACACGTTACACGTTACTCCCCTATCTAACACGTTACACGTTTCTCCCCTATCTAACACGTTACACGTTTCTCCCCTATCTAACACGTTACACGTATCTCCCCTATCTAACACGTTACACGTTACTCCCCTATCTAACATCTCTTCTCATCGGCAGTGGTGACGTTTAATTAAATACTGGGATAGAAAAGGAGATGTAATGAGCAGTAACTTTTCCCCTTCATTTTGTTATATGAAAATAAATCATTAATTGTTAATATGGTTAAAGGACGATTCATATTTTTATTCATATAGAAAAAGAACTGAATTATAAATATATAATTAAACCTGTTATATTAATCGGTATCCAAAATACCTGAAGGTATCATGGATACAAATTCAAACAACACTTAACAATAGTATTAATATATACTTTTATAATATATGAATTTAAACATGGACCCTTCTGTTGAATTAGTATTTTCCCTAGTGACGAATAAATTAAATTTGTTTTGATTAATTCTATTTATTTAAAATGATAACTAGATTTAACAGGTATTTTTTAGTAGCGTAGAACAAATTTTTATCAATGAATAATTTAAGAATTTCACAGTACTATCAAATCAATACAATATCTGAAACAATCTGTTTTATTATATTATTTAATGGTTTTAAATCTCATTCTCCAGATTTAATTATTAAAATCTGCGGAGTTTACTAACAGTATTTGATTTACTTTCAGTCAATATTTTCACAGCGATCATACTCATTGTTTTGACGTTCATTGCTTTAACGTTAATTGCTTTAACGTCCATTGCTTTAACGTCCATTGTTTTAACGTTCATTGCTTTAACGTTCATTGCTTTAACGTTCATTGCTTTAACGTTCATTGTTCTGACGTTCATTGTTTTGACGTTCATTGCTTCAACGTTCATTGCTTTAACGTTCATTGCTTTAACGTTCATTGCTTTAACGTTCATTGCTTTAATGTTCACTGCTTTAACGTTCACTGCTTTAACGTTCACTGCTTTAACGTTCATTGTTCTGACGTTCATTGTTTTGACGTTCACTGCTTTAACGTTCACTGCTTTAACGTTCATTGTTCTGACGTTCATTGTTTTGACGTTCATTGCTTCAACGTTCATTGCTTTAACGTCCATTGTTTTAACGTTCATTGTTTTAACGTTCATTGTTTTAACGTTCATTGTTTTAACGTTCATTGCTTCAACGTTCATTGCTTTAACGTTCATTGCTTTAACGTTCATTGCTTTAACGTCCATTGTTTTAACGTCCATTGTTTTAACGTTCATTGTTTTAACGTTCATTGTTTTAACGTTAATTGCTTTAGCGTTCATTGCTTTAACGTTCATTGCTTTAGCGTTCATTGCTTTAACGTTCATTGCTTTAACGTTCATTGCTTTAACGTTCATTGCTTTAACGTTCATTGCTCTAACGTTCATTGCTTTAACGTTCATTGCTTTAACGTTCATTGCTCTAACGTTCATTGCTTTAACGTTCATTGCTTTAACGTTCATTGCTCTAACGTTCATTGCTTTAACGTTCATTGCTTACATAGCAGTTTGATTGATCTTATACTACTATAAGATCCACGTCTGTCCGTGTGTCACAATCCTATTTTTACACACATATTGAAAGGTAAAACTAATATTGTGCGGCACTATCATGACTACAGGCTACAATAATATTATTAAACAAATAAATATTATTTATATTTTGCTTTTAGATAGATAAGATTTTTCTTTTAATCATCAGTATACATTTACAAATATTACGTAAAACCTACCTACCTAAAGGTACTGTAACAGTCTTCATAAATGTTTGATGTTCTACCTAGAGTTACTGTACCTCCATTCAAAGTTTCTCCTCAATGAACTCTAACCCCCCCCCCCCTTCCCCTGTTTCCCCCCCCCCGCCCTTCCTTCTTCTTTATTCAATGATCCATTGCCCCCCCCCCTCTACCCCTAAGCCCCCAAATGCAAAGATTGAGCCCCGTAGATTTATTGGATCTTATGTAAATAAGCTAAGCCCTGTGAATCAACGTGTATTACACGGTACATTGAGTCAGGGTATTACACGTTAAATTGAGTCAGGACATTACACGGTACATTGAGTCATGGTATTACACATTAAATTGAGTCAGGACTTTACACGTTAAATAGAGTCAGTATAACGTGTAAGCCATAAAAAATAAACGTGGTTTCCATGATATCTTTTCTTACTCAAAAATTTTGGTATATGAAAGGTAAATCAAATTGATAAATGGTATCCATGATACAGCGTAAGGGTACCAAATTGTTACATATGGTATCCATGATACACTGAACGCTACCAGAATGTTCAATATGGTATCCATGATACACTATAGACCTTTAAAAACACCTAAATATCCAAATAAAGAGACAGCATCTACCTGAAAGTAGATTAATAAAAAAAGGTATGCTACATTAGGTTAGGTATTCTACCTAACTAGGTCACAGGAGTAGATTTTCACTTCATAAAGGTAGAAGCGGGTGAATGACCTTTAAGGTAGATGAGGTAGAGTCTACCTACGTCATTGTGACGTCACTCTGACGTAGGTAGAAGTAGAGTAGGTCAGTAGAGCAGGCAGAGGAAGTAGACTAAAGGGGTAGAACGGAGGTAGATGAGCCAAAAATAGAACGTAAGGGAGTTCTATTTCTGGCTGTAGAAACGTGCGAAAATATAGGGTTAGTTACGAGTTATTGGTCACGTTTTCGATCATAGCAGAATATTTTATTTGTATGTAGGTATCATGGATACAAATTAAAATATAAGTTAAATAAAAATACAATAGAACAAACTTGAAAAGAAAATATGGTTCATAAATTGTTTATAATACTGGTACCGATACTTCTTTGATCTCTCACCACTAGTACCGATACTTCTTTGACCTCTCACCACTAGTACCGATACTTCTTTGATCTCTCGCCACTAGTACCGATCCTTCTTTGACCTCTCACCACTAGTACCGATACTTCTTTGATCTCTCACCACTAGTACCGATACTTCTTTGATCTCTCACCACTAGTAGCGATACTTCTTTGATCGTTTATTCCATCCCCAGTAGTGTCAATATTTTCTAATTCTCTTCCTAAATCACCAATCGGTTCTTTTGACCCCAATTGTCCCATTGACCCCCTGGACCCGCTAATGGGGCCACTGACCCCAATGGACCACAGAGGGTGATTAATACCCCGTCAATGTAAGCCTAACTGTGACACGACGTAACTTTTTAGGCCTAGTCCGATGCATAGAGAAAAGTAGTGATGGATGGCGTCACCATTGTTCTACAAGAAGAAATACGGAAGAGAAATTACGGGTAAAGTACGGGGCAATGAACTAGAAACGGAAAACAGGCAGTAAAAACAGGGTAACATGGACTTTAACAGTAAAACAGGCAACAAAAATTAAAAGGGAATTTGGTAACCATAAACGGGGAACAGAAACCACCTCCTGTTTACTGTTCAGGCAGTTTTCAGTAACACAATGACTGTTAATATACGGTAAACTGCATAACAGTAATCCAAATAACGTTCACCTGCCGTTATTTTGATTTACGTTAGAGTGCAAACTTTTTTAAACATCACACATGTTGTATTGAAGGCCATCCCTAGCTGCAGGCCTCTCTCTTACCCCTGTGGGTGCCATGAGAATCACTTTTTCACCCAATGCGCCACAGGGTGACAGAGTTCTTGGAAACAATAATCCATTAACGTGACCCCAATAGCGTAAGTCTTTTCGCGCCATCACCACCGCGATGTCAACTGCCAAAATGTCACCTGTCACATCCTTCAGTGGGCTCTGTTGAAACGGCACGCAGCAGGCACTGTTAGAGCGGCACACAGCAGGCACTGTTAGAACGGCACACAGCAGGCACTATTAGAACGGCACACAGCAGGCACTGTTAGAGCGGCACACAGCAGGCACTGTTAGAACGGCACACAGCAAGCACTGTTAGAGCGGCACACAGCAGGCACTGTTAGAACGGCACACAGCAGGCACTGTTAGAACGGCACACAGCAAGCACTGTTAGAGCGGCACACAGCAGGCACTGTTAGAGCGGCACACAGCAAGCACTGTTAGAGCGGCACACAGCAGGCACTGTTAGAACGGCACACAGCAGGCACTGTTAGAACGGCACATGGAACGAGAGAAAGTGCTATGCAGTACTCGTAAAGTGGGCATTGTGATAGACCAATCAGGAAATATTAAAAAGCGTATGTTGACATTTGGGTAAAACACAATTGATCGAACGTAAATTTGGTGTAAATTTCGGCGAAACGGACATTTGAAGTAAATACATTTATTTAATGTGTGTCCATATTACGAACTACAGCCTCTGTTCAATCTAATTTCTATTTTTCATTTTCTTGGAATTGAAAGTTATTTTATAAAAAGAAAGAAATTTTTCCTGATAGTACCTAATGCGTATATCCATATTACTAACAGCAAGCATATATTGACATTAATTAATACTATCTATGAACTTTTTATTGTTAGTTATTATATTTTTTAATGTTATTATATTGTTTAATAAAAGTTATTATATTTTTTAATGTTATTATATTGTTTAATAAAAGTTATTATATTTTTTAATGTTATTATATTGTTTAATAAAAGTTATTATATTTTTTAATGTTATTATATTGTTTAATAAAAGTTATTATATTTTTTAATGTTATTATATTGTTTAATAAAGTTATTATATTTTTTAATGTTATTATATTGTTTAATAAAAGTTATTATATTTTTTAATGTTATTATATTGTTTAATAAAAGTTATTATATTATTTAATGTTATCATATTGTTTAATAAATCTATTATATTATTTAATGTTATTATATTGTTTAATAAAGTTATTATATTATTTAATGTTATTATATTGTTTAATAAAAGTTATCATATTATTTAATGTTATTATATTGTTTAATAAAAGTTATTATATTATTTAATGTTATTATATTCTTTAATAAAGTTATTATATTTTTTAATGTTATTATATTGTTTGATAAAAGTTATTATATTATTTAATGTTATTATATTATTTAATGTTATTATATTGTTTAATAAAAGTTATTATATTATTTAACGTTATTATATTCTTTAATAAAGTTATTATATTATTTAATGTTATTATATTGTTTAATAAAAGTTATCATATTATTTAATGCTATTATATTGTTTAATAAAAGTTAGTATATTATTTAATGTTATTATATTCTTTAATAAAGTTATTATATTATTTAATGTTATTATATTATTTAATGTTATTATATTGTTTAATAAAAGTTATTATATTATTTAATGTTATTATATTCTTTAATAAAGTTATTATATTTTTTAATGTTATTATATTGTTTAATAAAAGTTATTATATTTTTTAATGTTATTATATTGTTTAATAAAAGTTATTATATTTTTTAATGTTATTATATTGTTTAATAAAAGTTATTATATTATTTAATGTTATCATATTGTTTAATAAAGTTATTATATTTTTTAATGTTATTATATTGTTTAATAAAAGTTATTATATTATTTAATGTTATTATATTATTTAATGTTATTATATTGTTTAATAAAAGTTATCATATTATTTAATGTTATTATATTGTTTAATAAAAGTTATTATATTATTTAATGTTATTATATTCTTTAATAAAGTTATTATATTTTTTAATGTTATTATATTGTTTAATAAAAGTTATTATATTATTTAATGTTATTATATTATTTAATGTTATTATATTGTTTAATAAAAGTTATTATATTATTTAATGTTATTATATTCTTTAATAAAGTTATTATATTTTTTAATGTTATTATATTGTTTAATAAAAGTAATTATATTATTTAATGTTATTATATTATTTAATGTTATTATATTGTTTAATAAAAGTTATTATATTATTTAATGTTATTATATTCTTTAATAAAGTTATTATATTTTTTAATGTTATTATATTGTTTAATAAAAGTTATTATATTATTTAATGTTATTATATTTTTTAATGTTATTATATTGTTTAATAAAAGTTATTATATTATTTAATGTTATTATATTGTTTAATAAAAGTTATTATATTTCTTAATTTTATTATATTGTTTAATAAAGTTATTATATTATTTAATGTTATTATATTGTTTAATAAAAGTTATCATATTATTTAATGTTATTATATTGTTTAATAAAAGTTATTATATTTTTTAATGTTATTATATTGTTTAATAAAAGTTATTATATTTTTTAATGTTATTATATTCTTTAATAAAAGTTATTATATTATTTAATGTTATCATATTGTTTAATGAAGCTATTATATTATTTAATGTTAATATATTGTTTAATAAAGTTATTATATTATTTAATGTTATTATATTGTTTAATAAAAGTTATCATATTATTTAATGTTATTATATTGTTTAATAAAAGTTATTATATTATTTAATGTTATTATATTCTTTAATAAAGTTATTATATTTTTTAATGTTATTATATTGTTTAATAAAAGTTATTATATTATTTATTGTTATTATATTATTTAATGTTATTATATTGCTTAATAAAAGTTATTATATTATTTAATGTTATTATATTCTTTAATGAAGTTATTATATTTTTTAATGTTATTATATTGTTTAATAAAAGTTATTATATTATTTATTGTTATTATATTATTTAATGTTATTATATTGTTTAATAAAAGTTATTATATTATTTAATGTTATTATATTCTTTAATAAAGTTATTATATTTTTTAATGTTATTATATTGTTTAATAAAAGTTATTTTATTTTTTAATGTTATTATATTGTTTAATAAAAGTTATTATATTATTTAATGTTATTATATTCTTTAATAAAGTTATTATATTTTTTAATGTTATTATATTGTTTAATAAAAGTTATTATATTTTTTAATGTTATTATATTGTTTAATAAAAGTTATTATATTATTTATTGTTATTATATTTTTTAATGTTATTATATTGTTTAATAAAAGTTATTATATTTTTTAATGTTATTATATCCTTTAATAAAGTTATTATATTTTTTAATGTTATTATATTGTTTAATAAAAGTTATTATATTTTTTAATGTTATTATATTGTTTAATAAAAGTTATTATATTATTTAATGTTATCATATTGTTTAATAAATCTATTATATTATTTAATGTTATTATATTGTTTAATAAAGTTATTATATTATTTAATGTTATTATATTGTTTAATAAAAGTTATCATATTATTTAATGTTATTATATTGTTTAATAAAAGTTATTATATTATTTAATGTTATTATATTCTTTAATAAAGTTATTATATTTTTTAATGTTATTATATTGTTTGATAAAAGTTATTATATTATTTAATGTTATTATATTATTTAATGTTATTATATTGTTTAATAAAAGTTATTATATTATTTAACGTTATTATATTCTTTAATAAAGTTATTATATTTTTTAATGTTATTATATTGTTTAATAAAAGTTATTATATTTTTTAATGTTATTATATTGTTTAATAAAAGTTATTATATTTTTTAATGTTATTATATTGTTTAATAAAAGTTATTATATTTTTTAATGTTATTATATTGTTTAATAAAAGTTATTATATTTTTTAATGTTATTATATTGTTTAATAAAAGTTATTATATTTCTTAATGTTATTATATTGTTTAATAAAAGTTATTATATTATTTAATGTTATTATATTCTTTAATAAAAGTTATTATATTTCTTAATGTTATTATATTGTTTAATAAAAGTTATTATATTTTTTAATGTTATTATATTGTTTAATAAAAGTTATTATATTATTTAATGTTATCATATTGTTTAATAAAAGTTATTATATTTCTTAATGTTATTATATTGTTTAATAAAAGTTATTATATTATTTATTGTTATTATATTATTTAATGTTATTATATTGTTTAATAAAAGTTATTATATTATTTAATGTTATTATATTCTTTAATAAAGTTATTATATTTTTTAATGTTATTATATTGTTTAATAAAAGTCATTATATTTTTTAATGTTATTATATTGTTTAATAAAAGTTATTATATTATTTATTGTTATTATATTTTTTAATGTTATTATATTGTTTAATAAAAGTTATTATATTTTTTAATGTTATTATATTCTTTAATAAAGTTATTATATTTTTTAATGTTATTATCTTGTTTAATAAAAGTTATTATATTTTTTAATGTTATTATATTGTTTAATAAAAGTTATTATATTATTTAATGTTATTATATTGTTTAATAAAAGTTATTATATTATTTAATGTTATCATATTGTTTAATAAAGCTATTATATTATTTAATGTTATTATATTGTTTAATAAAGTTATTATATTATTTAATGTTATTATATTGTTTAATAAAAGTTATCATATTATTTAATGTTATTATATTGTTTAATAAAAGTTATTATATTATTTAATGTTATTATATTCTTTAATAAAGTTATTATATTTTTTAATGTTATTATATTGTTTAATAAAAGTTATTATATTATTTAATGTTATTATATTCTTTAATAAAGTAATTATATTTTTTAATGTTATTATATTGTTTAATAAAAGTTATTATATTATTTAATGTTATTATATTCTTTAATAAAGTTATTATATTTTTTAATGTTATTATATTGTTTAATAAAAGTTATTATATTATTTAATGTTATTATATTCTTTAATAAAGTTATTATATTATTTAATGTTATTATATTGTTTAATAAAAGTTATTATATTATTTAATGTTATTATATTCTTTAATAAAGTTATTATATTTTTTAATGTTATTATATTGTTTAATAAAAGTTATTATATTATTTAATGTTATTATATTCTTTAATAAAGTTATTATATTATTTAATGTTATTATATTGTTTAATAAAGTTATTATATTTTTTAATGTTATTATATTGTTTAATAAAAGTTATTATATTATTTATTGTTATTATATTATTTAATGTTATTATATTGTTTAATAAAAGTTATTATATTATTTAATGTTATTATATTCTTTAATAAAGTTATTATATTTTTTAATGTTATTATATTGTTTAATAAAAGTCATTATATTTTTTAATGTTATTATATTGTTTAATAAAAGTTATTATATTATTTATTGTTATTATATTTTTTAATGTTATTATATTGTTTAATAAAAGTTATTATATTTTTTAATGTTATTATATTCTTTAATAAAGTTATTATATTTTTTAATGTTATTATCTTGTTTAATAAAAGTTATTATATTTTTTAATGTTATTATATTGTTTAATAAAAGTTATTATATTATTTAATGTTATTATATTGTTTAATAAAAGTTATTATATTATTTAATGTTATCATATTGTTTAATAAAGCTATTATATTATTTAATGTTATTATATTGTTTAATAAAGTTATTATATTATTTAATGTTATTATATTGTTTAATAAAAGTTATCATATTATTTAATGTTATTATATTGTTTAATAAAAGTTATTATATTATTTAATGTTATTATATTCTTTAATAAAGTTATTATATTTTTTAATGTTATTATATTGTTTAATAAAAGTTATTATATTATTTAATGTTATTATATTCTTTAATAAAGTAATTATATTTTTTAATGTTATTATATTGTTTAATAAAAGTTATTATATTATTTAATGTTATTATATTCTTTAATAAAGTTATTATATTTTTTAATGTTATTATATTGTTTAATAAAAGTTATTATATTATTTAATGTTATTATATTCTTTAATAAAGTTATTATATTATTTAATGTTATTATATTGTTTAATAAAAGTTATTATATTATTTAATGTTATTATATTCTTTAATAAAGTTATTATATTTTTTAATGTTATTATATTGTTTAATAAAAGTTATTATATTATTTAATGTTATTATATTCTTTAATAAAGTTATTATATTATTTAATGTTATTATATTGTTTAATAAAGTTATTATATTATTTTATTAAGTAATATGTATAATCATCCTCTTCTTTTCTTTTGTTAGAATTTTGAATGAACGTAATTTCAATATAATTATATCGACCAAATGTCTTACGACGAAGTGTCTTCATACCCACTTTCGGTAGACTGAGGCTGTCAGAGTACTGTGCGACGGTATCCAAAATAGCACGTTGGTGAAGAGTAATTCGTATCCAGGATATAAAAAAGGAATCATAGATACGTATCCAGGATATGATAAATGGTATCATAGATACGTATCCAGGATATAAAAAAAGGTATCATAGATACGTATCCGGGATATGAAAAAGGTATCATAGATACGTATCCGGGATATAAAAAAGGTATCATAGATATGTATCCAGGATATGAATAATGGTATCATAGATGCGGATCCAGGATATGAAAAATGGTATCATAGATACGTATCCAGGATACGAAGAATGGTATCGTAGATACGTATTCAGTAGCTATATGAAGAAAAGTGCATCATTGATATCTATGTATCTAGCATATGAAAATATGATATCATAGATATGTACGTATCTTGGATATGATGAAAAGTGTATCATAGATATACTTATCCTTGGCATGAAAAATTATTTCATAGATAACTATAATAAATAAATATTAAACATACGAATAATGTGAATTACTTGCCCTGATTTTTGTTCATTCCGAATGCAATATTTCAAGGTTGCCAAGTTATTAACAAATATTCAAAATAAATAATTTGTTCATTCACTAAATTGATAAAAAAAAACTTTAGTAATGAGAAAACTAAAAGTTTTATTAAACTTATATCCTATTTCAGTGAAATTCACTCACCAAAATATTATAACAAATCAATGAAACCATTCGGGAAAATAAAATCATTATTTCATATGAAAATTATTTATTAATTTTCGCATGGTATTGAACTTATTAAAATATTCAAATGGTGTCAAAAGTTAGTTGTATGTTATGAGTTTAATTGTTAGTATAATAAAACTGTTATTTTATTTACAACAGTTCTCCTGTTGAACGCAAATAACAGTAAGATTTATTACCCTGCTGAAAAGAGATGAAAGCAATTAATGTTTTTCACCCCATTTTCACTTGCCATGTAATTTAATCTATAAAAATTAAATGAATGAAAGTATATTGTTATTTATTTCCGGAATTAATGTAAATATTTAACATTTATGTGATTTTCATCTGCTCTTCATTTTCCTCCCTTTACCGGGTAACTGCCCGGTACACAGTGCCCGCTACCGGGTCAGTGCCCGGTACCCAGAGCCCTTTACCGGGTCACTGTCCCAGTACCCAGAGCCCTTTACCGGGTCACTGCCCGGTACCCAGTGCCCTCTTCCGGGTCACTGTCCCAGTACCCAGAGCCCTTTACCGGGTCACTGCCCGGTAACCAGTGCCCTTTACCGGGTCACTGCCCGGTACCCAGAGCCCTTTACCGGGTCACTGCCCGGTACCCAGAGCCCTCTACCGGGTCACTGTCCCAGTACCCAGAGCCCTTTACCGGGTCACTGCCCGGTACCCAGCGCCCTTTACCGGGTCACTGCCCGGTACCCAGAGCCCTTTACCGGGTCACTGTCCCAGTACCCAGAGCCCTTTACCGGGTCACTGCCCGGTACCCAGTGCCCTTTACCGGGTCACTGTGCGGTACCCAGTGCCCTTTACCGGGTCACTGCCCGGTACCCAGAGCCCTGTACCGGGTCAGTGTCCGGTAAATCTTTCCCAATCGTTCAATATGCAAATCAACTTCAGATCGGTTAGTGAACGCTAAACTAAAAGGCATCCGTGATGTAGATTATTCCCCAGAGAACGAACGTCTAGACACATTGGATGACGTATAAAGTATCCAGTGGATAAATTGGATAAATTAACAATATGGAAACACAGGGTAAGCTCTGAATTATCGAACAGTTCCAAATTTACGAACATATAACTAATCATCATTATTTTAATTTTATTATTCTTGGTATCCATGATACCTGCAGGTATCATAGATACCAAGATTAATTGAATGATCGATCGAAGATGTGCGTCTGTCCAATAATTCGTAACTTGCCCAATATTAAACATATAATTCAACATGTGAATTCATCTTCTTTAAAAAAATAATTTATTTTAAATAAATATTACATAATTTCTATCCTATTACATAATAAGATATATTATAAAATGACTTATTCACGAAATAAATACAAAATATTAATTAAATAGCTTCTATTCAATAGTGTACTTTCTATTATTTTTATGAGGCAATCAAAGACAAGAATCAATTCCTTTAATAGATATATGTTCAAACTCTACGGTAAAAATACACCAAATTACACACTTTGAAACTGATATATTCTTCATATGAATCTAATTATCTTAGATATCTTTATCTTGGATATGTTGAGGAATGTTTATCTTGGATATCTTGAGACATCTTTATCTTAGATATCTATTCATCTACACATTCACGAAGGCAATTATTGTTAATTATTGAAAAAAGCATATATTACTACCCCTCTTCATTATATACCTTTTTGTTGATTAATATGTTTTTCTATATGATAATTAGGCTGTGAATAGACCTAACTGTTATTATATAAATAGGCTTTACCCACGCAATTGTATTAATACATAAATTGTAATGGGTATAAATAAACGTAAATATACTAATTTTAATTATAAGGAATTAATTTTTATTTTTTAATTTCTCGTTTTTTAAATTATTCGACAACATAATTTTAAATGATTCTAGAGAAACTCTTCAAGTTATTAAATTGGACAAAGGATACTTTTTCAAACTAAATAAGTATGTAACATAACTACAAATAGCCATTTATCGAAAACGAATACTTAGCTACCTACATATAGTTCTATAATATTATAATTGAACATCTTTATAGGAATACCATAATATAATTTTCCTATAATATTTTGAATTTGGAAACAGTACTTAATGCATTTTTATTAATTAATATTCTTGATTCGAATTAAAAAAAATTAAATTAAAAAAAAAAATTTAATCGATTTTTTTATTAATCAGGTACCACTAAAGATTTATTTTCCATCCCATATGCTGTCGTATGGCAAATTACGAATTGCCGGTCAGTTTCACTTCTTCGGTCAAAAGAAAAAACGGCATAATGATAATAATTTAATTTTTAGCATAATCATTATATATGTCGCTATTTCGTAACTTACCAACATTACAATATATTAAATAATATAGCCTTATAAAAAATTGTATCGTACGAATAGTATACTTTATTCAAATAATCAAATTATGTAAAATAATATATGTTTGTTATGACATATGAAAATAATTAATAATATCATACAGTGCAAAATGGAACATACGGCAACGAATTAAACATAATATAACTAAGTCCAAGAAGTAAAAAAAAAACGGGATCAAATTACCGGGGATCAAATTACCGGAGATTAAATTACCCGGGGATCAAATTACCCGGGGATGATCAAATTACCAGAGATCAAATTACCGGGGATCAAATTACACCGGGGATCAAATTACACTGGGGATCAAATTACCGGAGATCAAATTACCGGGGATCAAATTACCGGAGATCAAATTACCCGGGGATCAAATTACACCGGGGATCAATTTACCGGAGATCAAATTACCGGGGATCAAATTACCGGGGAACAAATAACCAGGGATCAAATTACCGGGGATCAAATTACCGGAGATCAAATTACCCGGGGATCAAATTACACCGGGGATCAAATTACCGGAGATCAAATTACCGGGGATCAAATTACCCGGGGATGATCAAATTACCGGGGATCAAATTACACCGGGGATCAAATTACACTGGGGATAAAATTACCGGGGGATCAAATTACCGGGGGATCAAATTACCGGGGGATCAAATTACCCGGGGATCAAATTACCGGGGGATAAAATTACCAGGGCATCAAATTACCGGGGATCAAATTACACTGGGGATCAAATTACACTGGGGATAAAATTACCGGGGGATCAAATTACCCGGGGATCAAATTACCAGGGATCAAATTACCGGGGATCAAATTACCGGGGATCAAATTACCACTGTAATTAATATTTATATTTAATGAATTAACTTTATACATGCCATATAAAAAGTAAATAAAGGAATTAATAATTATTTTATAGTAAAAATTAAATGTATAAGTAGATTCGATATTCAGGCAAAAAATAATAATTATATAAATTGAACTTTAATCAGTTTACATAGAATTGATTTAGCATCAATACCGTCATTTTTAACAGCACGCTCACACTAGTAAATTATATAATAGTTCTTATACAATCAAAATATTTTGAGAGCTGATATAGAAATAGATTTTTGAAAAACTTTTAAATTGTCTTTAGAAACTAAGTTAGAAGTTATGACGTCACAAAAACGGGGCGGGGCGATGCTTATTTATATTATATTTACGGTATGAAAATATTAAGGTGGGGTTTAAGGTGGGGTAAATTACGAATTATCGGTCAGTTTCATATCTTCGGTCATATAAGAAAAAACGATATTATAATTGTTATTTTATTTTCATTATAGTTGGTATCCAAGATACCTGGAGGTATCATGGATATCAACTAATATAAAAAATAAAATAATAATTATAATATCGTTTTTTCTTATGTGACCGAAGATGTGAAACTGACCGATAATTCGTAATTTACTACCCTAAGTTCCACATTTTAGTTCATGTAATTAAAATATATATGATATTCATTTTCTAACTCGTAACATTTCGTCTAAGAACGAGATGTTATATTTTGTATTATCTATACTAATAATTTCCTTAGTGTGTTTATTTATTTGATGTCCGCTTTTACATGACGGGTATTAAACCTGAAGAATGTAACTATGATACGCAAGGGAATATATTGACTTGGTATTTAAATTCCCCTCCCAGTTGATTTTTAAGGCCGATTTATAGCCGATTTTTGGAAGAGTACCTAAACATGAATCGGCGTATTTAAGATGAATCATCGATAAATATTCGAAGAAGTGTCCGTTTTATCCAAGATTTTTTGTATAAAATAAGGCAGGATGATCGTCGATTCATCGAAGAAGCACATGCATAACCGACTGTAACCGTCTTTAAATCAACGATGATTCAAGTGCGATTTTAAGCCGTTTCATGGAAGATTCATACGAAAACAATTCACACAATCACCTCAATATTATTGGCGATTCAAGCATGAATTTAAACAGATCTATTCAATTTATAGGGTTAAATAAAATAAAAATTATCATTTGAAAGGTATTTACGATTTTGTTTTATTTTTTACTTTATATCATGTACGTTTGACTTTATATCGATTAGTTTAATGTTACATATTTTTATACACATATTAAATGGAAAATGGAGAAAGAAATGAATTGGTTAGGCCTGGACTCGTTCCTGCGACTGTAGTCTCATGGAGAATTGAAGTCAGCGACATATCCACTGAGCCACTTGGACATGGCAGTAGTAGGATTTGGTTGAGATTTATTCAATATGATAACCTGCGTGTTTCAAAGTTCTTATGAATGAATATTATTTAATTTTTTTTCTGTATCTTTTCTTTTTTATTCTAAATGATGGAAAATATGTATAGTATTATATTTATATATACATATACTGTAATTACATTTTTTGAATCACGGACACCTTTAAATGTATATGATAACTCATACAATTCACCGAAGATCATCGAAGAAATGTCCGCTATGATTCGAGGAAGATGAGTCTGTCGTAACTCAGCGATCTTCATCGAAGACATGTCTGCTATAATTCATTCCTGGAATAATTAGGGAACGATGTGTCTATCATAACACGTCGATGATCATCGAAGACATGCCTGCTGTAATTCGGGGAAGATGAGTCTTCCATAACTTGCCGAAGATACATCTACGAGCTGCCTGCTGTAATTCAGGGAAGATGAGTCTTCCATAACTCGCCAAAGATAAATCTATGACCTGCCTGCTGTCATTCAGGGAAGATGAGTCTTCCATAACTTGCCGAAGATACATCTACGAGCTGCCTGCTGTAATTCAGGGAAGATGAGTCTTCCATAACTCGCCGAAGATAAATCTATGACCTGCCTGCTGTCATTCAGGGAAGATGAGTCTTCCATAACTTGCCGAAGTTACATCTACGAGCTGCCTGCTGTAATTCAGGGAAGATGAGTCTTCCATAACTCGCCGAAGATAAATCTATGACCTGCCTGCTGTCATTCAGGGAAGATGAGTCTTCCATAACTTGCCGAAGTTACATCTACGAGCTGCCTGCTGTAATTCAGGGAAGATGAGTCTTCCATAACTCGCCGAAGATAAATCTATGACCTGCCTGCTGTCATTCAGGGAAGATGAGTCTTCCATAACTCACCGAAGATGCATCTACGAGCTGCCTGCTATAATTCAGGGAAGATGAGTCTTCCATAACTCGCCGAAGATGCATCTATGAGCTGCCTGCTGTAATTCAGGGAAGATGAGTCTTCCATAACTCGCCGAAGATACATCTATGACCTGCCTGCTGTCATTCAGGGAAGATGAGTCTTCGATAACTCACCAAAGATACATCTATGAGCTGCCTGCTGTAATTCGGGGAAGTTGAGTCTTCCATAAGTCGCCGAAGACTCATCGAAGAAATTTCCTCTTTAATTCGAGGAAGTAGAATCAACTATGATTCGTTGAAGATTATTCGATAATCCTCTATAGTCAATCGCTGATGAGAATTAATCGGCAATTTATCGATGTTTCGTCTACGTTTTATTCTCTCTGCCATAAACGCTCTTAAATCATCGAAGACACTGTCATAAATTTTATCTGGGCTGTTTTTATATGAATTAGACTATGCAGAAAATTTAATTTTAATTTAATTAATTAAAATTGACCTAATATCTGGGAATAAATTGGTATTGATGATGACTCGTTATTTTTAACGGGAAAGTACACTAGTTATAAATATTAAGCAGGCCCAAAACATCAAATGTGGTATAATATGAGCTTGATTCTTTAATGAACACGTACAAATTTTGTAAAATAATAAAAATTGTTAATATGATCCCATGTACATGTTTAAAGATTTCAATAAAGTTATTATAATCATTATTATTCAATGGTGTATTTTATTTATATATATTCTGCATTGGAAAAGTAGAAAACACCATTTTCAAATGGTAAATAGAAATTAATGGTCTTTGCCTTAATTCTTATTGCGTCTTCTTGCGTCGGCAACTGTAAAGAAATAAACTGAATACTTTCTTGACGATATACAGGCAGCTCTCTGTTTTAGTTTTTATGATATATTAGTTTTTATGATATATTTTTTATGATATAATAGTTTTTATGATATAATAGTTTTTATGATATAATAGTTTTTATGATATAATAGTTTTTATGATATAATAGTTTTTATGATATAATAGTTTTTATGATATAATAGTTTTTATGATATAATAGTTTTTATGATATAATAATTTTTATGATATATTTTTTATGATATAATAGTTTTTATGATATAGTTTTTATGATATAATAATTTTTATGATATAATAATTTTTATGATATATTTTTTATGATATAATAGTTTTTATGATATAATAATTTTTATGATATAATAGTTTTTATGATATAGTTTTTATGATATAATAATTTTTATGATATAATAATTTTTATGATATAGTTTTTATGATATAATAGTTTTTATGATATAATAATTTTTATGATATAATAATTTTTATGATATATTTTTTATGATATAATAGTTTTTATGATATAATAATTTTTATGATATAATAGTTTTTATGATATAATAGTTTTTATGATATAGTTTTTATGATATAATAATTTTTATGATATAATAGTTTTTATGATATAGTTTTTATGATATAATAGTTTTTATGATATAATAATTTTTATGATATAATAATTTTTATGATATATTTTTTATGATATAATAATTTTTATGATATAATAGTTTTTATGATATAGTTTTTATGATATAATAATTTTTATGATATAATAGTTTTTATGATATAATAATTTTTATGATATAATAGTTTTTATGATATAATAATTTTTATGATATAATAGTTTTTATGATATAATAGTTTTTATGATATAGTTTTTATGATATAATAATTTTTATGATATAATAGTTTTTATGATATAGTTTTTATGATATAATAGTTTTTATGATATAATAATTTTTATGATATAATAATTTTTATGATATATTTTTTATGATATAATAATTTTTATGATATAATAGTTTTTATGATATAATAATTTTTATGATATAATAATTTTTATGATATATTTTTTATGATATAATAATTTTTATGATATAATAGTTTTTATGATATAGTTTTTATGATATAATAATTTTTATGATATAATAGTTTTTATGATATAATAATTTTTATGATATAATAGTTTTTATGATATAATAATTTTTATGATATATTTTTTATGATATAATAGTTTTTATGATATAGTTTTTATGATATAATAGTTTTTATGATATATATTTGTAACAGGTACTACATAAAATATGTACACGATACATAATATATTACTAAACAAGTGATTGATAATTAAATAAGATGTAAATAATAAATTAGCAAAATATTGGTATAAATTTTAGGGTCACGTTAAATTATTTAAACGTATAATAATTATCAATAACCTCCATTGTATTTAATTATTTTTCAATCTTACATATCCACACATTTGTTCTTGTTAATTAGTACCATTCTATTTATTTTTCATAATTTGGAATTTAATAACTGCAATTGATAGATGAACATTATTTGTGTTTTCATATGAAAATTTTCGGCTTAAATCTCTATAATAATATTATATAGTTACACCTGGCTATTAATGTAATAATGAAAAATTATATGTAATAAATCACATACACACTCTAAAATGCAAAATAAAGAAATTCGTGTATGAATTGTCCTTTGACGAAATGTCCGTGGACGAATTGTCCGTTTGACGAAATGTCCGTGGACGAAATATCCGTGGATTTAATGTCCATTGGACCAAATGTCCGTTGACGAAATGTCCTAGACCCCTTTACCCACATGTGGTTAAATCACTCACCTTTATTCACCTCAGGTTTGCCCCCGATAAGTTATTGGTTAGGTGGCAATAAGGGATAGGGTTTGTGTTACTCGACCATGACTTGGCAGTGGACCAAAGGGGGACGGGGGGGGTAGATTTCGGTGGTGGGGGGGGGGGGGGGAGGGGGGCGTATACCTCCTGTATCCTCATATCCATATCCTCATACATATTGGTATACACATACTCGTACTTATGTTTAGTTATATGTACACGCATGTATTGAAACACCATTAAAGAAAATTGAAATACATTTAATAAGAATTATCTATCATTAAGTACGAGTTATCGTACTTATATATCATACTTGCAATCATTTAAGAAGAATATAATATAAATTATTTTATTTGGTATTCATGATACCTGCAGGTATCATGGATACCAATTAAAGTAACAAGTTGAAATGTTAAATTATAAAATAAATCTTATGTAATCGGAAATGTGAAATCGTCCGATAACTCAGAACTTACCCCACTTTACTCAAACAATTATTTGATAATCAATTTTAATATAATTTTTAAAATCTAAAAAAAATTTTACCCACAGGCAAATTCTGAAGAAGATGAAGATACCAGTTTCCTCAAGAAAATGTGAGTACAAACAAAGCAATTATTAAAATAACTAGTGTAATTTCCCGTTAAGAATAACAGGTCATCATCAATACCAATTTATTACCCGTTGTTAGGTTACTTTTAATGAATTCAATAAAAATTAAACTTTCTGCAAAGTCTAATTTATTTTATAGATATAATACATTTAAAAATTGAACAAAAACAGGGGAATTTAAATATCAAGTCAATACATTCCCGTGCGTATCATAGTTACATTCTTCATGTTTAATACCCGTCATGTAGAAGAGGACGCCAAATAAATAAATAAACAAACACACTACGGGGATTATTAGGATAGATAGCAACCTATGAAAATCATTAATGATTTGTTATTCTATCTTAATAATCCCCGTACTGTGTTTATTTATCTATTTATTTTGTGTACGCTTTTACATACGGGTATTAAACATGAAGAATGTAACTATGATACGCACGGGAATATATTGACTCGATATTTAAATTCTCCTGTTTTTATTTAATTTTTAAATGTATTTTATCTATAAAATAAATTAGACGATGCAGAAAATTTATTTTCAATTGAATTCATTGTATGTAAATACAATGTAATATTATGTGATATTATGTTATTTCTCGTATATTAATATTATACAGTCATATACATATTATAAAAATATTTTTAATACACATAATTTTTTTTTCATTCTACTAAAGTTATTTCTTATTTTATTTTCCATAAGGTTGAATTTCTATTCAATTTATTAACATAATAGTAGGATTGTGACAATATGCTTTTAAAATCATAGAACCCGAAAAATATTATAGACGAAGAGAATTAAAGAGTATTGAATGGTTCTACACCAGCGGTATATAGTATTCGATACCACTTCATTTCGTCTGTGATACTCTTATGATCTTTGATTTTAAAAGCTTATTGTCACAACCCTAATAATACCCTTTCTTTTTATATAGTTTTTATAACCCGTTTACCGAATTAAAAACTTTACCATTCTTTTCCGAAAGGTGGCAAACGGAACACAAACAAACTGTAGATATAATATATATTTACATAAATCATATCCATTTATCACTTAGATATAACTAGGGTTGTGACAATATGCGTTTAAAATCGTAGATCCTGAAATCATTATAGACGGAGAGAATTAAAGAGTATTGAATCGCTTTAAACCAGCGGTACCTATATAGTATTCGATACCATTTTATTTCGTATGTGATGTTCTTAAGATCTGTGATTTTAAGTACATATTGTCACAACCCTAGATACAACCTTTGAAAAAAGATAATGCTACGTGCAAACACTCTCACTCTCATTCACTTCCTCGAAATGTTAATCTATGCACATGTGGTTAATTCTTACTTTCTTCATTAACATACAAAGAAACAGCGAAACAATTCACTATTTATAGCTCGGGAGAAAGAGAGAAAACAATGGAACAGTAATTATGAAATGAGACCTTATTGTTCGAGTCACTGGAGAATTACATATGGTAGCGATACCGCAGATTGAGGTGCCGAAACAGAATATAAGGGACTTTGTAGAAGCAGTCAGAAAGGAAAGTGGCTCCGTGATTGTTATACCCTAACTCCATTCGACAAAGAGCTCATGGATGGAAAAAAGCTACTCCAAAAATGCAGTTACCAAGGAATGTGACGAAAAGGGACACACGTACCGGTGGCTGCGCTCACGCATGGAAGAGGAAGATGAAGAGGTGATAGTAAATTAAGCCTACGAGAGACGGTTTGAAAAGATGAAATGTTTTACAATTAAACAACATCTTGTAAAACAAAGACAAAGCTAAATAAAAGGAGTGGCCCTTTTTCCACAGTCATAAAATGCTAATAACTTTTACAGTTCTTTCTCAATCACCATATTATGTAGTTACCTACCAGTCTATTAGCATTAAATAGGTTCCGCTTCAGTCGAAGACGGTAGAGTACATAAAGCTTGTAAGGGCTGTATACCTAATTCAGTCTGCAGTTTTCAGTCAGTTAGTGTTCAATGGAGTCAGAGTTGATTGGAGACATCAAAACGGGCTTGCTTTATTTCATCCTTAAATCTTGGTCTACTCTACAATCCCTTCACAATCTCTACCGTATATAATGAACTCTATTCTACTACGAAAAAACATAACGGGAAAATGAGCAAGTACTATTAACCCAAATATATAACCCAAAATGTGTTTGAAAAATGCATGTTTTTTAGTGTTACCCCTAGTAACCATGGGACTGGTCCAGGCACACCAGTCCTCATGAAAAAATATTAATAATTTTTTAAAACCGATTTGAAGGCTGTCATTCCATGACTTTTTCTTTTCAACATAAATACATACGATTATACAAAGAAGAAGGTGATAAATGGCAAGATACTCATATTATGAGCATTTATTCAAATATACAGGGTGTCTCAAAAAACTGAAACAGAACTTCAAGTTAGTATATTTCAAAAACATGTCTCTTTCTGGTATCTTTTTTATGATTGAACCCTTCTCCATCCACAGTTGAATTTTTATTAAGTTTTATTCATTTTTGTGAATATTATAAGGATTTTATTGACGGGTAGTGAAAATGGCTTTTGCCCAAATAGTTTGAAAACCTAAGAAATATTTGTTTCTCATCTTAGCTTGTTCATTTTATTTTAAATTGATATTAATTCTTTGGTGTTCATCAATTGATGTGTTAAAATCAAATGAAGATTTTAATGAAGAGAAAATATCGAAAAGTCAATTTGTTAAGATTTCATCACAGTTTTAGTGAGGACTGGCGCGCACGGACCAGTCCCTAGATTACTGAGCAAACTTTTAATGGCTAGTAGAGTTGAACGTACATATATGAGCTACGATTTCAATTATTGAGGGAGTTATATGTGTTGTTATAAGCTTTGCTACGTTTTTCTATATCCAAAAATAGATCTACTGAGCAGATAGACATATATATTCAAAACGTAGAAGTAGGTATGGACACTGTATCACTTTCTGTGTACCATTGGTGTCATTTTGACGTCACAGTCGCTAGTAGAAGTAGGTATGGACACTGTATCACCTTCTGTGTACCATTGGTGTCATTTTGACGTCACAGTCGCTAGTAGAAGTAGGTATGGACACTGTATCACCTTCTGTGTACCATTGGTGTCATTTTGACGTCACAGTCGCTAGTAGAAGTAGGTATGGACACTGTATCACCTTCTGTGTACCATTGGTGTCATTTTGACGTCACAGTCGCTAGTAGAAGTAGGTATGGACACTGTATCACCTTCTGTGTACCATTGGTGTCATTTTGACGTCACAGTCGCTAGTAGAATTAGGTATGGACACTGTATCACCTTCTGTGTACCATTGGTGTCATTTTGACGTCACAGTCGCTAGTAGAATTAGGTATGGACACTGTATCACTTTCTGTGTACCATTGGTGTCATTTTGACGTCAGAGTCGCTAGTAGAATTAGGTATGGAC
>CANNZV010004576.1:0-20027 GCA_947561585.1 Caprella mutica
ATTAGCAGGCACTTTACCAAAGGAGCTAGGTGATTTATCAAGCTTTATTATTTTAAACGCATCAAACAACCAACTAACAGGTCTCATTCCTGTAGAATTTGGTGATTTGGCAAGTATGATTTCCTTAAACTTAAGTAATAACCAATTATCTGGCTGTATCCCCAGTTCTTTAATGTCTTTGTGTGGGGTGTCCGTTAATCTTTTAGGAAATCTTGGTTTAGAAGAGGAAAACTTCTCTAGTTTTTGCACCTCCAACTCTGGAGAATGCTCAGAAGAACCTTGCCATCCAGATTATCCAGCTCTAATGGCATTATACAATGCCACGAATGGAGCGAATTGGACAGATAACACTAATTGGGCTGTTAATTGTGATGTTTGTGCATGGAATGGAGTACTGTGTATAAATAATAGAGTAGCTGCTTTATTTCTAAATGATAATCAACTGAATGGAAATATTCCACCTGAGTTTGGTCAATTAGCTGAATTAATAGATTTAGACTTAAGGGGAAATAGCCTTACAGGAAGCATTCCGCCAGAAATTGGGCAATTAACCAACTTACGAAGCATTTCACTTTATAATAATAGTATCTCTGGAAGTATTCCGTCAGAAATAGGTAACCTGACTAACTTAGGATCATTAAAATTAGACTTTAACGACTTGACAGGTACTATACCTACACAAATTGGTAGCTTATCTAACCTATGGTTTTTAGATTTATCGCATAATGACTTGACTGGAAGTATTCCTGCAACATTAGGAAATCTAAACAATTTGATAACGCTGGATTTAACATCTAATATGTACTCAGGGGAAATTCCAATAGAACTTGGAAATTTATCAGAACTAAGGGTGTTACTTCTGGGAGACAATACATTACAGGGAAATATTCCAGAGGAACTTGGTTCGCTCCAATTAGGGCAGAACTTATCTAGTGTTAATATTGGTCTGTTTACAGATACCTATCTTGACTTAACTACCAATCAATTGTCTGGATGTATCCCCAGTTCTTTAATGTCTTTGTGTGGGGTGTCTATTAATCTTTTAGGAAATTCTGGTTTGGAAGAAGAAAACTTTTCTAGTTTTTGTACCTCCAATTCTGGAGAATGCACAGACGAACCTTGCCATCCAGATTATCCAGCTTTAATGGCACTATACAATGCCACGGATGGAGCAAATTGGACTAATAACACTAATTGGGAAGAAGATTGTGATGTCTGTAATTGGTATGGAATAACCTGTGAAAATAACCGAGTCACCAAGATCGAATTAGGTCTAAATAACTTACAAGGACCTATACCTCCTGCGATCGGAAATCTAACGGAATTAACTGTTCTCAATTTACAACTTAATGAATTAACAGGAACGATACCGATTGAGGTTACTAGCCTTGTAAATCTTGTAGAACTAGAACTTAGTGGACAGCAACTTTCAGGAAGTATCCCTCCTGAAATAGGAAACTTAACCGAACTAACGCTTCTGTCTCTTGGGTTCAATCTCTCAGGCAGTATTCCTTCCGAAATTGGTAATTTGGCCAAACTTAAATTCTTAGATTTAGGTTTTAATCAATTAACTGGAGCCATTCCACCTGAAATTGGCCGTCTTATAGATTTAGAACAATTGAGTCTTATTAGCAATCAATTAACAGGTTCTATACCTTCAGAGATTGGAAATCTTACTAAGTTGTGGAACTTGGATTTAGGATTCAATCAGTTTTCAGGTAGAATT
The DNA here is from genome assembly GCA_947561585.1 of Caprella mutica. Lineage (NCBI taxonomy): Eukaryota > Metazoa > Arthropoda > Malacostraca > Amphipoda > Caprellidae > Caprella > Caprella mutica. The sequence continues at coordinate 1,727 of CANNZV010004576.1, forward strand.
CCATTGACTTTTAAGAACCTAGAAGCTTTGGGTGGGCTTTACCTAAATGTAAACCAACTATCTGGCAACATTTTATCTGATTTAGGCAATCTTCCCTCCTTAAATATACTTGATTTGAGTTACAATCTATTTACAGGTTGTATTCCTAGCGAACTGAATTCTCTATGTGGTAATAATAACATTGTGAACCTCAATAATAATCCAAATTTAAGTGAGCAGGATTTTACGGAATTTTGTAATTCCAATTCAGGAGTTTGTATTCCAGCCTGCCATCCAGATTCTCTTGCATTGATGGCACTATACAATTCTACAAATGGACCTTATTGGACTAATAATACCAACTGGGGAACAAATTGTGAAGTCTGTACGTGGGAAGGTATTACTTGTAATGATGCTGGAAGGGTATCTAAAATCACCTTACCAAATAATAATCTACGGGGATACCTACCTTCAGAATTAGGACAATTAACAGCGTTAGAAGAACTCTTTTTAGATGGAAATAATCTATACGGAATAATACCAGAGGACCTATACTATATTCCTTTACTGGAAAATATTATTCTTTCCAATAATTCTTTGGAAGGGGCACTGTCATCAAGTATTTGTCAACTAAGTAACCTTAATGAAATCCGCTTAGCTAATAATTATTTATCAGGAGAAATACCTAGTTGTTTAGATGCTTTCACTAATCTATCCGTTATTGATCTTCAGAATAATTTATTTTATGGTTGCTATCCGAACAATTGGATTAACTATTGTGGAAATGATCAGATGAATTTTGAAGGAAATAGCTGCCTTCGTATTTGGGCAGAGTTCTGTGATACAAATGGAGATTGCAATGGCAATGTCTATTTTAGTCATTCTGCCATACCTGCATTGATGGTCTTGTATGACGCAACAGACGGTCCGAACTGGGCTAATAATACCGACTGGGGCAATACTTGTGATCCCTGTACCTGGCATGGAGTAGAATGCAATTCCAATGGAAAAGTAAGTGGCTTACATTTAGATAATAATAATTTGTCTGGAGAGCTTCCAGCAGAGATAGGTCTATTGACAGATTTAAGAGTATTGAGGTTGGGAAATAATCAATTGAGTGGAAACATTCCAATAGAAATAGGTGGTTTAGTAAATATGTTTTGGATAGAACTATATAACAATAATTTTTCTGGAACTTTCCCTGATATATTCGATGCTTGGAATCAGTTGCACGATATTCGTATTAGTAGCAATGATTTTGAAGGACCACTTCCCTATTCTCTAGGATTTAAAACTACTTTACGGGTAGCAGAATTTTACAATAATAATTTTTCAGGTTGCTTTCCTTTTTCTTATAAAAATCTTTGTACGAATAAAGCGACAATCTTTCAATCAGGATTTGGTTTTGGAGGAAACCCACAACTTCCGAACGGGGGAGATTTTGATGCATTCTGTTCAAGTGAAGCGGGTTTATGTGAAGAAGAGATAGGCTGTGACTGGGTAGCATTGGAAGTACATACAGGGACGCAAGAATTGGATTTGTTCTATCACTTTATTTCATTAAACGAAAACTTGAATTTTAATTCTTCTATCACGGGCAGTTATAATTTTGGCACAAATAGTCCTAATGCCACTCTAGAATATTTATTTCCATTACCATCAGGAACAAATGATTTCTTTATCGCTAATTGGGCCGGAAATGACATAGAATATTTTCAATTGAGAAATTTAGAAACTGGAGAAGTTTTAGTAGATAATCAAAGTTATTATTCTAATATCTTCACTATTTGTTCTACTATAGAAGAATGCCCTGAAGAAATAGTAAATGATTTAGATTTTATAAGTGGGACCGCTACGGTACGGGCAAAAGATATTTATGCTAGTCATGTAATTCATAGTGGTTCAAATCTTACGTATAAAGCAGAAACCTCCATTACTTTACAAGCAGATTTTGAGGTGCAGGAAGGAGCAACATTTCTTGCTACCATTGAAGATTGTCCGTTACCTGTTCAAACTATTACTGAACCAAAATTGGAACGCTTAATCACTAGTATAGCAAATGATAATATGACGATTTATCCCAATCCTTTTACGGATCAAACGACTATATCGTACTCCTTATCAAAAGAGCAGCAGATTTCTCTATTTATAGTGGATATACTAGGGAAACCAATCAAAAATTTGATGAATAATAAATGGATAACGGCGGGTACTCATCAACTAATATTTCAGCGGGAAACATTGCCTAAAGGTACTTACTTTGTAATCTTAAAAAATGAAGAAGGATATGAGTCGCAAAAGTTATTATTGCTAGATTAACACTTTACACTTCCTTACTCAAAGACCAACAACAAAACCAAAACAACCAGTTACAAACTAAAATTAAGTAATTACAAAAAAAATCTAAAATCGTGTTCTAAATTTTGTATTTTCAAAAGCCTTTAGTACATTTAGAAAAAAGATATTACCTGTCATAAGTAATCTTGTAACGAGGTAGCGACATAAATCCCTCAAAGCAGCCGATACATTTTATATGGGCTGCTTTTTTTATTTTGTATAGGACTTTTTAAAGGACACAACGATTGATTTCCTATCCTTACAAAATCCTATAGCCACTCTACCAAATGAACTTAAATATAAACCAAAAATGAACACTCTATAATGAAGACACAACTACTTTACCCTATTCTTCTAACTAGTCTCGGCCTTCTCTATGCCCTTGTAGGATATGGACAAAATATTGTACAAACGGATAAATTAACTGCCTTCGAAGAAGAGTTAGATTATTTTAAATCTCAGCCTTATAGATTTGGAAGTGATATAGCTATTGATAATGATTATGCTGTCATTACAGGAGACCGAAAGTTATATGTATTCAAAAAACAAGGTGGGGATTGGGATAAATTTCAAGAACTTCCATTCATTGATGAAGGCTTTGATGATGCCTTGTTTCAAGAAATGAAAGTCGCTATTTCTGGAAACCATATTGTAGCAGGAGGGCGAGAAAGGGTATTAATTTATGAACTGAAACACCATGAATGGCATGTTCAAGATACACTAACACTTAGTAATGGAAATACGAATGGATCTTTTGACAATTTTGGCTTTGCGGTAGATATCTGGGAAGATAAAATTGTAGTTGGTCTACCAGGTTATATAGACAATACTAGTGGCCAGGAATCTATTCAAAAGGTTCAGGTTTATCAATTGAATAATAATGCATGGGAATTAACACAAGAAATAGCCCAATCTGGAACTGGCGGAAATTTTGGAGGACAAGTAGGCATATCAGAAGATTGGATTTTGGTATCTGATAATTGTGATATGGAAAAAGGGAGCTGTAGTGGGGCAGTATACAGTTACAAAAAAGTAAATGACCAATGGATAGAAGATACAAAGCTAATCGCTAGTGATGGAAAAGAAATTAATCAATTTGGGTCGTTTATCGATCTTGATAGTAATCAAGTAATCATAGCCAATGGTATTGATAATTCGACGGTCTATATTTATGAATATATCGACAACCAATGGTCTGAGAAAAAATTAATTACTAATTTCACTGACCCTTCTCATGGTCAAATTCGAGATATTTCTATCAATGAAGATTTCGCTGCTTTTTCTTCTTCTGAAGATGGACGAACTTATATCTTCGCTAAAGAAAATGAGCAATGGATCGAATCTACCTATTCCCTTCCCCCCTATGAATATGAAGAAACTTTTAATGACTTAGCTATTGAGCTATATGAGGAGGAACTTTTTTATAGTAAAGAGGATAAGATGTATGTTTATCCAAATTATGAAAGAAAAGATGGAAAGGAACTAGAGTTCCAACAAGAATTATTGTTTTCTGGAAAAGGATTAAAGGATTTTATGGGACGTGCTATTGCTATAGAAGGCGATCATTTAGCAGTAGGGGCAGGCAGTTTTAACAATAATAGAGGTACTGTTTATACCTACAAAAGAAATACGGATAATAGCTGGCAAAAAGGGAATCATTTAATTCGACAGGAAGGGGTTCCGTTAGATCAATTCGGACGAGCAATATCTATTGATGGCAATTATATGGCGATAGGCGCTATGGGATATGACGATGGCGAATATATTGGCTTAGTATACATCTACAAACTAATAGAGGACAATTGGTCCTTTTTGACAACTATAGACCCTACTCCACTTGGCGGTTTAGATTGGGAATATTTTGGATTCTCCCTTAACATGGACGAAGATTATTTAGTGGTAAGTGCCCCTACTCCAACCTCCCACCCCGATGCACACCATCATGAGGATGAAGGACACGGAGATGATAAAAGAGATAGTCCAGGAAAAGTATATGTTTTCAAGAGAGCAACAGATGATACTTTTTACTTAATTGATATTTTAGAAGAAAACGGTGGAGAAGTAGGAGATCACTTTGGATATGCAGTAGATTTATCTGAAGGTACTATTCTTATTGGTGCTCATGCAAAAACGCATCGAAAGGGGGCCGCTTTTATCTACCAAATTAATACCGAATTAGAAACCGTAGAATTTATCCAAAAGATTACTGCACCTGATAATTTAAGTGCGCATGGAGATAAATTTGGTATTGCTGTTGCGGTAAAATCAAATCATATTATTGTTGGCGCGCCACAGGATGAGAATCCGAATACCGTAAGAGGAAAAGCTTTTATCTTTCAAGAAAATAATGGTCTTTGGTCTTTCGAAAAATTATTAGAACCTAGTGATGGCCAAAAAGGAGATCGTTTTGGTTGGTCTGTTGCCATAGAGGAAGAAGTAGCAATCGTGGGGGCCAATCTAAGCGATCACAATGGCAGAAATAGTGGTGTCGCTTATATCTATAAAGGAGCAGGTAATAATTGGGAAGAAACTGGAAAAATATTACCAGCAGATGGTATTGCGGAGGAACAATTTGCAACGGTAGTAAGCCTGCAAAAAAATAACAATTTTGATATTATTATTGGGGCAAGCCATGCAGAAGATACTAGAGGCGCTGCCTATACATTTAGCTTACCTATCAGTCTGTACAACAATTGTGTAGATGAGGAAATGGAGATAAATGAATCGAATATCGTCTCAAACACCTACCATGCCTTGCAGCATATCTACTCCAATGGCTCAATAAAAGAAAATGAGGAAGTACTATTTATAGCAGGTAATTCTATAACCCTAAGTGCTGGTTTTGAAGTCTTACCCAATAGTATTTTTACCGCCTTGATAGAACCTTGTTCTAATCCAATCATTCCTAATGACACTACAATAGAAACCCTAGAATACAGCAAGGCCAACCAGATAAAAATAGATTTTAATTTAAATGCTTATCCAAATCCATTTAGTGATGAACTCTATATTGAATATGAACTTCCCGAGGATACAGAAGCCTCTATTCTACTATTTGATATGATGGGAAGAATGGTTAAAACAATAGAACCTACTAATTTTAAAAGTGCAGGATTTTATAGCAACAGCTTTCCTTTAGACCAACTCCCATACAATAATTATTATCTAGCACTAAATACCAGTCGCAAAGTTAAAATATTAAAAGTGGCAAAACTAGAGTAAGCGCATCGACTTAGACCTTACGTTCTTCTCTAGACTTTAGCCTTTGGTCTTTAGTCTTTAGTAAGCTATTGCTTGATAGAAGGAAGAAGCGATGACTTTCTTTACATTCGGCGTATAATAGCGACTGTAATAAAAGACTCGCCTAAAGATAAAGCCCTCGCAGGCTCTTACTAAAGACCAAAGACTAATGACTAATGACTAAAGTCGAGCTTCTTCGATTGTAAACAAAAGTTATTTTATCATTATGAAGTATTTTACTACGTTTTCTTTTCCTTATTCCTCTCTGCGATTGGCATTTAGTTTTATTCCGTTTTTTACGATAGCCACTCTTGTATTTTGTCAAGAACCCAATATTTACGAAACTGGCCAATTAGGGCATTTTGAAAGTAATCAAACAGGCGCCTTTGGTGGTGAGATAGATATAGATGGTAATTTTATGGTCACTAGCGACTATCTAAATAATAAAGTGTATGTTTTTAAAAAAGTAAATACTCAATGGATTAAATTTCAAGATTTGCGCCCAAATGATGAAGAGAATACTAATAATTTTGGGAACGTAGTAGCCATATCTGGCAATTATATAGTCGTAGGTGCAGACGATGATCAAGATAATGCTTTTGCTAGTGGGGCTATATATATATTCAAGTTGTCGAATGACCGATGGGAACAAGTAGATAAGATTCTGGGAACACATGTATATAGTAGATTTGGTTTTGGCTTAGACATTCATGGTGATTTTATAGTGGTCAACACTTTTACAGGAGATGATGTACCCTTTGAAAACAAAGTATATATTTATAGGCTAGTGAATGAACAATGGACACCTTTTCAAGAATTGGCTATTAATGGAAGATATACTTCCATTTCAAATAATTTTCTAGTCGTAACTTCCTATACGGATCAAAATGAAGGAATACATATCTATGATTGGGATGGGCAACAATGGGAAGAGCAAAGCCTCTTATCGCCACCTTCTAGTAGTAATACTGATTTCGGATTAAGGGTAGCTATCGAAGGCAATAAGATAATTACCTCGACTACCAATAATATACTGTACGTTTATGAATGGATAAATAATCAATGGATAGAAACACAATTAACCATTGAGTCAGATGTATATGTTAGTTTCAATGCATCCATATACAATAATTATTTGGCGATTTCCTCCAACGATCAAGTGTATATTTATGCAAAAACAAATGATGTTTGGGAAGCCACTTCTCAATCTGTCAACTTAGATAATTACCCTATTTCTTTCCATAGCTTTGGACTTAAAATGTATGAAAATGAAGTAGTATTTGATATAGTCATCGAAGATAATCTAGGCAAGATCGCTAGCTATAGTGGCTTTAAAGATATAGAAAACTTTGCTTTTGAGCCACAATATTTCATTAGTCCAACTGGCACTTCAGCAGCGGATTACCTTGGCACTTCTGTAGCCATCAATGAGGACTTCGCAATGAGTGGAGCGGTAGGATTTGATAATGCAGAAGGCGCTGTATACACATATAGAAGAAATGAAAATAATACTTGGGACAATACAAACCTCCTAACAGTCCCTTCAGGATTAGCTTATGATCAATTTGGTAGTTCACTAGCTACTGATGGAAAATATTTAGCGGTCGGAGCAATTGGATTTCCTAATGGACAATACAATGGAAAGGTATATACTTATCAAAGAAGTGGAGAAAATTGGGTAAGCTTAATGCCTATCACCGCACCCAATGGAATCTCTGCAGATTATTTCGGCCATGCTATCGCTATGAACGACAACTACCTAGTCATAGGCGCACCTGCTAGTCCACCTGAGCAAGGTCCTTACAATTACCCTACTTCTCAAAAATCTGGTTCCGTCTATGTATACCTTCGGAATAAATCTCAGTGGGATTTTTTGGAAGAAATTCAAATAGTTGGAGAAACAACCCCAATTCATTTTGGTTATAGTGTCAGCCTTACGGATGACAATATAATCTTTGTTGGTGCTCCTTGGGAAGAGGAAAAAAAAGGAAAGGTATATACCTATGAAATAACAGCAGCAGAGAATACTAGTCCTACGATAAGTTTACAGCAAGTTATAGAAGCAGAGGATGCTACAGCAGGGGATAAATTTGGTATTGCCTTATCAGCTGATGAAAATCAGCTCCTCATAGGCGCAACACAAGATGAAAATAACAGCAACACCGAAGGGAAAGCATACGTATATGAAAAAACAAATACGACATGGCTTTTGAAATCTACCATAGTAGCTAGCGCTCCTCAATCGAATACTAACTTTGGCAGTCAGGTTGCTATTCTAGACAATATTGCAAGCATAGGTGCCAATAAAAAGGATCTACTTGGAGAAGATAGCGGTGCTGTTTATGTCTTTAAAAAAAATGGCGATAACTGGATAGAAAAAGAAATGCTAAATGCTTCTGATGGAAATATGGGATCTCAATTTGGTACTGCGATAGCTATCAACAAAGGTATTAATAGAGATATATTGATCGGAGCAAGTAATAAAGAAAACTCAGTAGGAGGAGCTTATGTTTTTTATACAGAATGTGTTTGTGCAGATAATAATTTAGTAGATGAAGTCGCACCAATCATCAGCTTTCATCCCGATAGATATTGGAATCCCGAAAAAAATAGTGAATTCAAGATTAGCAATGATACCTTGGTCGTTTTTGAAGAATGTTTTGATATAGAGGAAAGTTTTTTTCCACAAGATATACTAGTTGCAGATGACTGTAGCTATACAATCGAAATAGCTTTTGAAGATTATCTACAAGCTGATTATAGTTCTACTGATTTTGATGATTATTATTTAGATAGAACAGCCAAAGTGATTTGGGAGGTAACAGACTTATGTGGCAATACTACCTTGATGGAGTTGGTTGTAGAAGTACAATCCCGTCGATGTGTAAAAGCAGATTGTTCCATCTTTAATGATTATGAAATTTTAGTTGGACAGGCTACTAGAAATTGTCAAAATGGATCTAGCAAAACAAGATTTAAGCGAGTAAGGCGTAAGTCTATCAACAACGATCCTCTTTGTACTTTTAACGGTGAGATTATTTGTGAAAATAACAATGAGGTAGTACATGAAGTTGCTGTTTACATCACTAGTTGTCAAGATCCTAATGATCCTGCACTAGCAGATTGTAATGATACAACACCACAAGATTGTAATACTTTATTTACGGATGAAGCGGGTAACAATAATTATGGAAATGATGAAGTTCAGAATTATATTTTCTGTCCTACCAATCCAGATATAGAAGTCATTGAAGCTGTATTTACGACATTCGAAGTAGAAGAAAATATATTTTCAGGAGGATGCTACGATTTCCTTGAAATATTTGATGGAAAGGATGTTTTTGCTACCTCACTTGGTCAATTTTGTGGTACCTCTATTACCAATTTACCCAACGGAGGAATCATACGAGCAACGAATACGGCTGGTTGTTTATCTTTCCTTTTTTCTTCTGATGAGTCCGTAGATTTACCAGGTTGGACCGCCAATATTAATTGTGTAGCCAAAAGCAATCCCATTAATATAGACGAGCCTTCAAAGTTAAATACTACATTAGAAGCATCTTATATCAACAAAAACGAACAGGAATATAATTTTCAATTCGCAGAACTAGTTGCTTTTCCTAATCCTTCCAAGGATAGAGTATCTCTCCAATACACCTTACGGAACGACAGTAATATAAGTCTTGAATTGATAGATATGACAGGACAAATCATCAAACCTATTGTCCATCAAACTTTTAAAACACAAGGTAAGCATATAGTAGGACTTGATACCAGTCCCTTCCTATCAGGAATATATTTTATAGTATTACAAGGAGATAATTTTTATACACAAGAAAAATTGATTATCATTAGGGAGTAGGGAATAAATAATCTACCAATTATGACGCAGTATTTTTTTTATCTAAGGAAGTCTAAAAATCGAGTCATAGCAGGGCTACGGCTCTATTTTTAGGATTTCTTAGATGAAAAAAGGACAAGTCAGAACTGGTAGATTATTTATTCCCTACTCCCTTAAGTGATAATTTTCAATTACGCTCTTTAGCATTACTATAAAGCTCTTAAACGTGAATAGATTTTTCTTATTGGCTTTCTTCATTTGCACAGCGATTACGCTTAAAGCCCAAACCAATATTACAGAAGAAATACTACAAGCAGAACAATATTATTTAGAGGGGGCATACGATAAAGCGAATGAACTATTTAAAAAATGTATCAAGAATCAAGAAGTAGATAGGCAGGCAAAGATTCAGCTTTGGTTAAAATATTCAGCGCTCTTAATAGATTGGCAAGCATATGAAGCAGCAGATAGTATTTTACAATTAGCCTACGGTTATGTCGAAACAGATACAACTACAACTCTCCTTAATCAGATACTACTACAACAAGGGCATTTATTGATAGAACAAAAGAAATATGAAGAAGCTGAACAATTGCTTACGATCCTACTTGAAAGTTCTACTGCATCAAAAGCGATCATTGATGCACAGGTTTACCGCTTTTTAGGCGAAATATATCTCGAAACAGATCAACTCGAAGAAGCACAACTTAGTCTGGATACCGCACAAGCGCTCCTAAAGTATCAAAAAAATAACGCCCCAAATTTAGCCTGTGTCCTACTAAATCATAAAGGAAGATTATTATCAAAATTAAGTCAATACGAACAAGCAGAAAACTGCTATATACAAGCACAAAAAATAGTTTCTAGTCATCCTATCAATTATTCTGATCGACTTTGGTTAAGGTATAACCAAGGAGTTATTAAATTAGAGATGGGAGAATTTGCCAAAGCAGAAGAAATACTATCTGACTTAGAGGAGATCTATGCAACTGCCTTTAACAATAAGCCACGATATTATCATCTCTTAGGAAAGATAGGTCTACTAGCCGAGAAGATAGGGAATTTTCAAAAGGCAGAATCCTACTATCAAAAAGTTGTTGCCTATTTCTTGAAATCGAATGATACTCAAAGTTATATTCTTTATTCCAATGATTTAGCACTCCTATTAGATAAAAAATTAAATAGACAAGAAGAAGCTGCTGAAATTTATGAAAAAGCAATTGACCTTTGGGATAAGAACAATGGGCAAGAAAATATGATCTATGCAAGTCTTATTAATAATTTAGCTGATTTTTACATCGAGAGTAAAGATTACTCAAAAGCAGAAACCTCCTACCTAAAAGCAAAAAGTATCCTCGAAAAAATAGTCGGAAAATATGATTATGGCTATGCTTCTGTAATTTTTAATCTCGCAAAATTACAGCAAAAAATGGGTCATTTAGAGGAAGCAGAAAAGTATTATTTAGAGGTTGCAGAAATTGATAAGGCAACTATTGGCGAATACCACCCAGATTATATCAATTATACCTTGGTCGATTTAGGTAGATTTTATGAAGTGTATAATAAGCTACCAATGGCTGTTTACTATTTCCAAAAAGCCAATCAAGGACAATTAGAACTTATCAAAAATTACTATTCTACTTTTGAGGAACAAACTCGGTTAAATTTCCTAGCAGCAGCAAATGAAAATTTTAATGATTACTTTTCCTTTTTACATCGCCAGCGTCAATCCTCAATTTCTTTTGTTGAGGCGCAAACAATACAGCTTCATATAAAAGGACTTGCGCTAGATTATTTTCAATACAATAGAATACAAGCCCTAACAACTAAAGATAGCTTATTAAAGAAATATTATTTGGACTTCCAAAAAGAAAGAAAACGATTGAGTCGAGCATATGCAATCTCTCTACAAGAACAACAAGAGGCCAATCTTAATTTACCTCAACTAAAAGAAAAGCTTAGTCAATTAGAGAAACATATTACTCGTAGGACACAATCGCTAAAAGAAGGAATTAATATTGGCGGATCTCCAAGTTTTGCCAATTTACAGAGCAAGCTACAAGACAAGCAGGTTTCCATAGATTTTATAAACTTTCAATACTACAACCCTAAAGAAAGAACAGACACTACCTACTATTACGCCCTACTCAGCACAAAGGATAATCCATCTCCTCAATTCATTCCCCTCTGCACCCAAAAACAATTACAGGATATACTACAGCTTTCCAATAAATACGGCGCAGGCTACACCAAGTATCCTGAAATAGGACAAAAAGTATATGAATTAGTATGGCAGCCGCTCGAACCTTATTTAAAAGATATCCATACGATTCACTTATCTCCTTCAGGTTTACTACACAAGGTGGCCTTTGGTGGCCTACCCTATCAGGATGGACATTTGTTAGACCAATACGCAATCAACTATTACGGAAATTTAAGAGACTTCATCAGTGCCCAACCAGCAAAAATTCCTAAAAGTATTGCTTTAGCAGGTGGCGCTTATTTTGATATAGACTCTACCGATTTAGTGAAATTAGCACAGGAAGCAGAAGAATTTGCTTTTGTTAAAATGGATAGTATTGATTCATCAACTTCTATAGCTGCTGTTAGTCGAGCTATTGCAAGTGATTCTACTCGAAATGCTATAGAATTTAATTATTTACCCGGGACCAAAAAAGAAGTAGAAAAATTAGAGAAGGCCTTTAAAGAGGAAGGATGGCAAACTCATATATATACAGGGGCACAGGCATCTGAAGATAATATTAAAATACTAAATGGAGAAAATGCACCAGGTATCCTCCATTTGGCGACCCATGGTTATTTTTTCAATCCTTTTGAAAAACAAGAAGGCATTACGCTGTCCGATGAAACGATGAGAGAAAGAATTATTGGCGCAGAAAGTCCATTACTTCGCTCTGGTTTAGTTTTCTCTGGCGTGAATCATAGTTGGAAAGGGGGCAAATCCATTCCTGGATTAGAAGACGGCGTATTGACTGCTTTTGAAATCGCCAACATGGAATTATGGAATACCGAGCTAGTCGTTTTGTCAGCTTGTGAGACAGGCTTAGGAGATGTAGAAAGTACAGAAGGCGTGTTTGGCTTACAACGTGCCTTCAAAGCTGCGGGGGTAGAAACATTAGTGATTAGTCTCTGGAAAATTCCTGATGCGCAGACAGCAGCGTTAATGCAATTGTTTTATACGCACTTTTTAAATGGTATGCCTTTAAATGATGCTTTGAGGACTGCACAATTAACGATGAGTGAAAAATACAGCCCTTTCTATTGGGCGGGCTTTGTTTTAGTCGAGTAAATTTCAATCTTTTTATCAGGAAGTAAATAGCTCATTATCAATTACTTATGTTGCCAAACAAAATTATTTTTATTTTTTCATAAAATAAGTGATAGCATTTTTCAAGATGCTGTATTAAGAAATGTAACACAAATTAATTGTAACATTTCAAAACTTAAAAAATACAGATCATGAAAAATTTAAAAGTTGTTTTCGCATTAGTTATCGCTACTATCTTTATGTTAACAAGCTGTCAGAAAGAGCAAATGTCTGATATGCAGACTGCCTCAAAATCTACCACAACAGCAAACGATGATTATCTTACAGGAGAAGAATTACCTATTATTGAAACGTATAGTAAAGAAGAAATTAGTTTAATCCGCGAAGAGCAAATGGGTTCTTTTGCTAAAGAAGCAAAGCTGGGCACTAGGAAGTTCACAGCCAATAATGGCAGCTCCAGTTCGAGGAGTAGGACCATTACCGATATTGCTTGTGGAGACGTTAAATCTGGAACGACTAGAGGAGAAACCAATACCGTAGATATGTATCCTGGCGCAGATAAAGTATACCTTTTAGAAATGAGCCGTGCAGATGAAGTAGACTTCAAGTTATCTCAATTACGTTCCGATTTAGATTTATTTATTGCAGAAGTAATAGTAGATAATTATGGTAGACAATTAATTGGAAATTACTTAAAGTCAAGTGATAATGAAGGAAACTCAGAGGAATCTTTCTCCATACAATTAGACAAAGGCGCGTACTTTGTAATCGTAGAAACTTATGAATTTGGAAGTGATTTCCAACTAAGCGTTAAATGCAGAAATCAAGGAGGTAACACGACACCAGCCGATAGAGCTTGTGAAGATTACCAATCATTAAGCGCAAATTATAATTATGGCATTGCAGCACAGTCCAATCACTGGAATCTTTGGAACAACAATGCCAATGACGGATTAGTATTACATGAAAGTGCTTATGCCGCTAACAAGGTCGTAAAGTTTGACAATCAAAGATTTGGCTATCAAGATGTGGTGAGAGATATTATCGGCTTGCCGCTAACAAGAGGCTATTACTTTATGAACTTCGATTTATTTGTCGCTAATAATAGTATAGCAGAAATGTTAACAGAAAAAACGGCTAATTATGGACAAGAGCAGGGTTTTTATTTAAAAGTAGAAAGAGAACGATTAAATATTGAATACAAAGGTAAATCTTATACGGCAAGAACGAGCATTCCTAGTAATACTTGGCATAACGTTGCTATGGCTTTCGATTTACAAACAAATGAAATTACCGTTCTTATCAATGGCATCAGAATTATTATGCGGGCTAACGGTAAGATTGCATCAAGCAATACAGGAAGAAAATCTGTTCAAGGTATTAATTTCTTCGGTAGCAGCTCTAAAAGCAAGTTCCATATTGACAATGTTTGTGTAGAAGAAGTTGAACCAGGGTATGATTCTCCTGTTCTTATTTCCACACCAAATACCTACGAAGAAGTTATTGATTTAAGATAATCTAAAAGATATTGGTAAGAAAACTTGGAGGCCGCTCACTTTTGTGGGTGGCTTTTTTTGGGTTTAAGGTCAAGTAGTAATTTCTGAATATTTTTCTTATTCCCGAAATATACTTAACGCCAAATTTGTCTATCTTTTATTCTGTCCATTAACTACAAGTCGATGATGGCGTTCCTATTTATTATTTTCCAAAAAGTGTGTATCTTGTAAAAAACTAAACTTACTTCATCTATTTCTACCTACTACTCGGAAGTTAGGAACGCCGAATACCCCATCACGCAAAGGGCTACAGTAGAAAGGAATATAAATCTAAACACCTTATGGGAAGACACACTTCTATCCTGTACCAAATTGTGTACAGTACTAAACACCGCATTCCTTGCCTTAAGAAGGCCATTCGGCCAAGGGTCTTCAAACATATCTATGGCACCCTCCAAAATAATAAATGCCATACCTATCGTATCAATGGCATAGAGGATCACTTACATATTTTATTAGATTTACACCCAAGTGTTGCCTTATCCAATCTTGTAAAAGATTTGAAATTATCTAGTAGCGATCTGATAAAAACAGAAAATCTAATACCTAATTTCTCTGGTTGGCAAGTGGGTTATGGGGCATTTACTTATAGTCAATCTGCCAAACATAACTTGATCGAATATATCAAAAATCAAGAACAACATCATCGGAATATCACCTTTAAAAAGGAATACATTGGTTTGCTTAAGGAACATGAGGTGGACTATGATGAACGGTATGTGTTTGATTGAAATACTCCTTTCCTTGCATTTTTGTGCGATCCCCTGCATTTCATACGATCCCCTGCATTTCATACAGGGTTATTCGGGTTCAACTACTCCGTAGTTGGGGAGGAGGGACATTTCTTTGCCCTGCATTTCATACAGGGTTATTCGGGTTCAACTACTCCGTAGTTGGGGATGGGGGACATTTCTTTGCCCCTGCATTTCATACAGGGTTATTCGGGTTCAACTACTCCGTAGTTGGAGATGGGGACATTTCTTTGCCCCTGCATTTCATACAGGGGTATTCGGGTTCAGCTACTCCGTAATTGGGTATGGGGGACATTTCTTTGCCCCTGCATTTCATACGGGGTTATTCGGGTTCGACTACTCCGTAGTTGGGGAGGAGGGACATTTCTTTGCCCCTGCATTTCATACAGGGGTATTCGGGTTCAGCTACTCCGTAGTTGGGGATAGAGCATCTTCTGCATTTTCCCTGTATTTCATACAGGGTTATTCATGTTCAACTACTCCGTAGTTAGGTATAGGAATGCTATATCAAAATCATCTACAACTAACTACGGAGTAGTTGAACATGAATAGCCCCGTATGAAATGCGGGGGAATCATATAGAATGCACATAATCATAGCATAAAAAATACAGAAAAACATAAATAATAGGGCATAAAAAAAGCCGCAAATCGTTAAAACGACTTACGGCTAGTTTTTTTGTGATCTGGCTGGGGCTCGAACCCAGGACCCTTTGATTAAAAGTCAAATGCTCTACCAACTGAGCTACCAAATCATCTTGCTCTTTTTCAAAAGCGAGTGCAAATTTACATTGCTTTTTCCCTAAATGCAATAAAAAAGGGATCGTTTTTTTATTTTTTTTTTAGTGACACCTAAAACGACAACTATCTATATTATTCTTGTTGAAAGATCCTCTTTCTACACGAATTTTATACTAGAAATGGGACATATATAGCAGGAAAATTAGTGCATTTAATAGGCGCCGCCGAATTTAATATACTTCGCTCATATTGAGCTGTTTATTTAAATATCAAAAGTAGTTGACATTTTTAAGTGCAAGTGTCAAGTTCAAGCTTGTGCTTGAACTTAAATGGAATAAAATATTAACCCAATAGATAAACTTGTCCTAATATTTCACTATTTTCTTAGTTACGATGCCTTTCTCTAATCGAATAGTCAATACATAAACGCCTTTGGGTAGATGTGCCATGTTTATTTGAGTAGAGAAGTCTTGTTGCAGGACTACTTGTCCTATAGCATTATATAAAGAGAGATTTGTCGCATTTAGTTCCAAAGGGAGGCGAATATGCAAGACTGCTTCTACAGGGTTCGGTTGTACCTGTAAAGCAATAGAGGGAACCTCCTCACTATTGGTGCTTGTAGAGGTAGCGAGAATACTTGTTTTATAAAAGCTAATACCTCCTCTAATATTTCCAACAACCAATTCCAACAAGTCATCTCCATCTATGTCTGCAAAACTGAGATCTGTTTCTGCGCCTGTTTGGATATTGCCTAAACCGTTGGCAATGGGAAGAAAATCGCCATTAATATCTTCATCAATAGTATCATATCGCTTGATCGTTCCCGATTGTGTCCCCGAAAACAATTGAAAGCGACCGTCTACTTTCAATATAACAGGCGCACTATAGCCCGTTACAAAACCTGCATCTCTCACATCTATGCCCCCAAATTCTTTGTCAGTAGGAGTGAAATCAAATTGTGGATTTGCAGGGGTTCCTTTATTTTCGAAATAATTGATATTACCATTTCGTTCACCTATAACCAAATCGGCTAAACCATCTTTATTGATATCTACAATTTGCGGTTTGCTGACCTGCCCAATGTCTAAGTCTTGATAGCCGAATTGAATCGGTGCAAACTCAAAAGGCTGATTGGGTCCTGCTATATTCTCCCCATAAAATAGATTGCCAAATTCCTCCCCTATCAATATATCCAAATCACCATCATTATCTAAATCACCAAAGGTGGGCGCAAAGCGCCACGAACTATTACTAAAGGCATTTAATCCTAAATAGTCGTCGTCTTTTAATGCATACTTTGGGGTAGTCCTTGTGCCTATATTCTCAAATAAAAAAATACGGGCATTCTTATTGCCTCCTGGCACAAAATAACTTTTATTGCCAATTACTAAATCTTGTAAACCGTCTGCATTATAATCCACAAAAACGGGATAGGCCCCCGTACCAAAATCCAACATCTCTCCTACCAATAAATCTTTGTAGCGATAATCGAATACAGGATTTTCATTAGTATTAATATTGGCATAATACCAAGCTACATTATACGTCTCGCCAATATCATTTCCTAAATTAGGGGCTGCCACCAAATCTCGTAAGCCGTCATTATTAATATCTAAAATATAGGAAGCGGGGAACAAAGGAATATCCACAGGTGTAGTATTTCTGGGAAAAGTAACGTCTTGCTCGTTCATAAACGCTTGGTTCTGGTCCCCCCCATTAAAGACTAAATTTAGATTGGTGAAAGATATATCTCCTAGCAAGACTTCTTTATCTCCATCGTTATCCATGTCAATAGTCGTTACCGTTGATCCAGCATGTAGGCCCCCACTCCGTCGTTCGCTATCAGGCGTTCTAAATCTGCCCGCACAATTGCTGGCATCATCCGCCAAATCCAATTCTAACGTAATCCCACTTTCATAGAACCGACCCCAGCAATTATCTGCTAATATATATTGCAAACTATCCAAACCATACCCTCGCTCTACGGATTGATTGGTATATAATTCGACAATACCACCTGCTATATTAAAAGTGACAATATCTAAATCCCCATCTCCATCTATATCGTCTACGGCAGGATAATCCACATTACTTATATACAAATTATTAAACCCATTGCTCCCTGGATAATAGATGATATTGAAAGCTCCTAAATGAAAAGGAAAAGGTTCGAATGCTATTTCATCGGCTGCATTATAATAGCCCGTATAGACTTCCATTCCTGGCACACCGGGGGTGCTGGAGTGGGCAAATATATCTTGAATGCCATCGCCATTATAATCTCTTAATAAAACCCATTCTACTAAGTCGGGAAAATTGTCCATATACGCTGGCGCATAGCTATAATCTACTTGATTGGGGGTCCCTCCATTTAGAAATGGAAGGCCAACTTGTCCTATTTTGTCATATATATAGAGATCTTTTATACCGTCATTGTTCAGGTCTACTTCATTGAATTGAGGCGCACTTAGGCCTCCTACCGTGGCTTGAGCTAAGCTTTGCCCTTCTAGGAGAAATTCTGGGAATATTTGTTGGACTTGGGCTTGGAGAGTCTGAGCAAATAGTGG